>JBDJHY010654340.1:0-16079 GCA_039654485.1 Withania somnifera | reverse complement strand
CTATGGACTACGGGGTTTGGTTCTCCTACTGGTGGTATAGTAGGTGCCATCATGATCCGAGAAATCGGGTCATGACAGCAATAAAAAGGTCCGTGTTGAAAGTTAAACTAATTACCGGTGTTCTTCTTCTCTTGGATGGTCTTGAATCAAGAGGAGTGTGGTTGAAGTGCAAATATTTATCGGCATGTACACCCTCTCTAGGATAATTCCGAGTAAAAAGGGGTTGTAGAAGCTCTGTTAATTATTGGCATGCTCCTTCTCTAGGATGGTCCTCAATAAAAATGAATCCGTGGAGGACTCGAATAGTATACCCTCTATATGAGTGCCGAACTGCTCTCGCTCTGGGCTTGTCCCAAATTGAGAAGGACCCACAGAGGACTCGAACTGCATACTCTAAAACAAAACGTCGACATGCTCCCTCTCTATGATAGTCTCGAATCGAAAGAGATCCTTCCCAATACTAATACCTAATATACCCCTCCCTCTGGCTGACCATCATTCTCCAAGCATAGCAACCCAAGTTGGTAGGGTCCATGGAGGGACTCGAACCCGCATGCAAAACTCGCAACCCGCCCACTAGTGTTATGGATGTCAATATAAGGTACCAAAAATTAGGCTCAGCCCGTACATTGTATATCAATGGAACCTAAATACTACAACATAGGAACAACCCACATCTTAGCAAGATCCCACTCTCGTCACGTAGGCAATATCCTAAACTCATAGTAATCATAAGGGAATAGCCTCAACTGGTGGGGTAAAATAGTGTTATACTGCTCCTAAGCACATCAACAAATGATATACGAACATGGAACCAAGTTATCATTAATACCCTATCAAAATCTAAGTACTCCTTTAAAAATATTTTAATGCACGCTCGCAACACAAAACTAGTCAACATACAAGATTTATCTAAGGCTGATGACTGGAATCTATAGGTTAGATACCAAGCCCTGGGCATGAGGCATAACCTTCCCTAGCCCAACCATGGTCCCGAGCCATAGTTAACTGCACCAGAGGTGCCACAAATGCCCAAAGTCCCAATTACATACGAATATAGGGAGAACTACCACGCTATCATAGCTTATCCCAATACCCTCTAGTCCAAGGATTGAACCAGGATAGGGAAAAATATCACCACATAGGACTGATAACTACCTCACATAGTCATTCCCGACTAGGTACGATGCCATCAGACAGGGCAGAAACTATCCAGTATAGCGATAACCGGCTAAGTAAGAGGTCACCACATAAGGAAACAGACTATCCAGTATGTCTATAATCCAATAACTATGGTCCCAAGGCCACACATATCCTAACACATACACAATATTTCAGGAAGAACACAAAGTAATCAACCTACCTAGATCAACTCTATAGCCACCAACCTAAGTTGGGGGATAGCTGCAAAGCTCTAATCACTAGTTTAATCCACTCTCAAACCTTACTACGATCTAGATTTATCGGACCTTTGGCAGATAAATTGGTCCCGACGGACCAAATCCTGATAGATTTTGTAATTTTTGCAAAATGCACATGGAATGGAAATAGAGTCCAATTATAACATTCCATATGTAAAATCTTTATGTAATCGATATTCCGAACTCAACAGAAGTGAAAAACTTTACATTAGGAATCATATGAACTGAGTAAGTCCCAAAAATGTCATAATTGTAGAGGCATTACACAAAAAAAACTGCTAGGGATCAAACCTACTAATCTTAGCAAGTCATAAACGACTTACAGCGGTTATAAGGATGTTCTAAATTTAAGAAAGTCACAAAAATATGAAAACTATATCTACAATCGTTACAACATCCCCCACTACAAGAACTTTCATCTGCGAATGTTAAGGAGAAGGAGAACTTCCTTATGAGTAGAACAAGTAAGGATTCTAGGCTTACATATCCCTATCTATCTCCTAGGTAGTCTCCTCGATTGGGCTATGGTCCCAACAAACCCTCATAAAAAAAATATCTCTGGACTAGAGTCGTCTCACATCTCTGCAAATAATGGCCTCAGGCAGCTCAACAAACATCAATCGGTTGTGCAGCTGAAAAGACTTATAGCAGAGCACATGGGAAGGATCTGACATACAAGGGTTATGTATGGACACATGAAATACTGGGTAAAAAGCATCTAACTCTTGAGGTAGGGCTAACCTATAAGAAACATAGCTAATCTACACTAGAATCTCATATGGATTGATAAACCTGAGGTAAATCTTTTCTCTCTAACTAAATCTCATAACGTCTTTGATAGAAGACACTCACAAGAAGACCTTGTCCCCTATACTAGTCTGCATAACTCTTCTGACAACTTTGTGCTATCCATAATCTATCCTGAATAACTTGATCTCTCTCTATGTCATCCCTTATCAAATCAGATATTTGAGTAAAACTATCGACACTATTGTACCAACAAATCGACGACCAATAATCCCTACTATATAAGGTCTCAAATGGTGTCATCTGAATGATTGAATGATAGTTTTTATTGTAAGAGAACTTTTCTAAAGCCAAGTGCTGATCCCAGCTACCCTCGAAATAAAAAAAAGACTGAAGCATATCTTGGAGTACCTGAATGGTTCACTCATAATGAGTGTCTGTCTGCGGGTGGAAAGTCATACTCATAGGTACTTCAATACCTATCTTGTGCTGCACTATCCTTCAAAATTGTAAGGCAAACTGCATACCTCTGTCTAATATAATCGAAAACTCCATACAGATTGAGAACCTCTCTAACATATAAAGTCTTAAGTCTCTTGGCACCCCAAGAAGACAAAGTCGGTAAAAAATAAGTGGACCCCAAGAAGATGAATTCGGTAAAAAATGAGTGGATTTCGTCAATATATTGATGATGACCCATATATAGTCCTGATCCCTGGAAGTACAAGGAAGTCCCTAAACGAAGTCCATGGTGATCCTTTCTCATTTCCACTGAAGGATACAGAGATGCTCCAACACACTACCTGGTCTGTGATGCTCAAACTTCACCTGCTGGAAGCTTAAGCATCGGGAAACAAACCTGGTAACATATGATCTCAAAAGATACCACCAGTAATGTTGTCTCAAATCTCTACACATCTTTGTGATGCCCTGATGTGTTGAGTACCTTGTATCGTGGGCCTCACAAGGGATAGTCTCACTGTTGGATCTGACTTAACAAAGTAGGTCTAGTCTCAACATGCACAAGGACTATTCTTGGGTCTGATATGTCCACTCAAACCAAATCGTTATCTAATAACTGAATGTCCAAGGATAATGGCTTCTTTGAAGAGGAGATAATCTTCCCATACTAACAATATTTTGGCTTAGAGCATCTGCAACTAATGTCACTCTACCAGGATGATATAGGATGTTGATATCATAATCCTTTAGGAGCTCGATCCATCTCCTCTTCCTGAGATTCATCTCCCTCTAGCTGAAAATGTAATGAAGATTGTGGTGATCGGTGAAAATCACATATTGCACACCATAAAGGTAGTGCCTCCAGATCTTGAGCATGAAGATTATCGCCACCAACTCCAAAATCATGAGTGGGGTATTTGCCCTTACGAGCCCTCAACTGAGGCATACACAATAAGTTAACCCTGCTGCAGCATACACACCCTAATCCAATCCAC
Source organism: Withania somnifera (assembly GCA_039654485.1). Classification (NCBI taxonomy): domain Eukaryota; kingdom Viridiplantae; phylum Streptophyta; class Magnoliopsida; order Solanales; family Solanaceae; genus Withania; species Withania somnifera. The sequence continues at coordinate 12,454 of JBDJHY010654340.1, read as the reverse complement.
AGGCATCACAGTAAATTGTATACAACTAGACCACAATTGGAAGAATCAATACTGGTGCAGATGTAAGGAACTCTTTGAGCCTCAAAAAAGTAGACTCACAATCCTCGAACTACCAAAAGGAAACATCGTTCTGGGTCGATCTGGTCATAAGAGATTCTATGGATGGAAAGCCCTACATGAACGTTTATAATAGTTAATCAACCCAACAAATCTATAAAACACATAGGGAGTGGTGAGTCAAGGCCAATAACAAATGACTGAAACCTTAGCCAGATCTATACTGATAACCGCTGAAGATAAAACATTCCCCAAGAATTCAACTGAATCTAACCAAAAGGCAAACTTCGAGAACTTTTGCATAAAGCTACTTAGTCCTTAAAATTTGGAGTACAACTCGCAAATACTCCTAGTGTTGCTCCTGAATACAGGAATGAACTATGATATCATCAATAAATACAACCAAAAAAGAGTCAAGGTACAGCCTTCAAAGTATAGTCATAAGATCGAAATGTAGTTGGGGCATTAGCCAGCCCAAAACACATAACTATGAACCCCTCGGCAGAGTTTTACAAACTCAAAACTAGCCCCTAATAGGTTGGCTTCCAACCCCACTACTGGAGGCCTAGTGCTATCAGCCCAACTGAAATCTCCAATCGAAACCACGATCCTCTGACCTGAACCCTGCAAACTTGCCCTGATGGCGCTGCCTCTTCTCGCTACCCCCTTGGGCCTGGCGAGTCAAGGTTTCCATGCAACGACCATGGTTAAAAACATCCAGAAAAGACTTTTGTAGCACCAGAAGTAGCTCAACATGACCTTGCAAATGGGCCTCAGTCCATGAGTAAAGCAGAGAATCTGCTCCTCCTTAGAAAATAACAAATCTCCTACATGTCTGAAAAACTCAATAAATCATGCCTCAAACTCCGAAACTGTCATCAAACCCTATCTCAGACCCTTAAATTATGCTCGCGATAGCTCACAAAAATTAAAAGGAATATACTGCACTAGGAATGACTCTCTAAACTGACCCCAAGTATGCAGAGCTGACCTTGGAGGTCTACAATCCCTAAAAGTGCACCACCATGGACTGGTGGCACCCTCAAGAAGATATATGGTGAAGTCTACCCCGTGAAATCTAGGAGCTCCAATATCTGAAGGCGCTTCTCACAAACAGTTTTGAACTCATGGGGGTCTTTCCCCTATTCTCCCAAAAATCTGGCAAGGGAAACCCGAAAAAATGGTCTAATATCTTTCGCACCTCAGATTCAGGTATAGGAGAAGCTGATGCTGGTGCAGAGGCGGTAGGAGTAGGCTGAAATAGCGTAACTGGTAGTGCTACTGATGGTGCTGCTGGTGCTGCAGAAGCTGGAGAGAGGGCATACCCTGTGCCACTCACTGAGCAGATGACCGCGGCCTGTCTGTCATTGTACCGTCTAACCTCTGGAGAATCTGCCACAATAAGTCCCTGAGCGTGGCAGATGGTGGATGATTAGGCTATGGCAGTGGCATGGAGGGTGCCTACGGCTATGAAGTAGTAGGAGCTAAGGAGATCAGTGGAGCATCCTCCCCTACCCCTTCCTGGCTCTCTAGGGGAGGGTCTCGATTTACCGAAGATCCTTTGGCACAGACCATCTGCAAAGGAATGAGGTCAAGGTAAGTTCCAAAAGAGTACGAGTAGCAATGAACGATAGGATTCAAAGGAGAACAATATTTCCTAAGGTACCCCATAGCATCCTAAAGATTGAATGCGGATATCTACGCACTGATCTGCAGGACTCCACTAGGTACTTTTTCCAATACCAACGAGACCGGTGAAACTAAGCTCTGATACCACTCTATCACGACCCAAAATCTAAAGTTATGATGGCATCTAACCCCTCTTGTAGAAATGCCTCACCCTACAAACCAGAGCTATGCGCAATGGGCTGCAGACTCTTACAATGCCCAACTAAGTAAAGGAAATCATAAACAATACATAATAACGGAAGTCAACAATATATCATACAAAATTTCAAATCCAAAAACCTGGCGTTAGTAGCATATTATACAGGATAATCAAAAGATACAAAATACAAAATATCCCCTAACGGATAATACAATAGAGGGCTTGTTGTTGATCAAATGAAATAAGCCAAGTGAAGGAAACCACGGTCGGCTTAGCGACAAAGCTCACTGTAATCTCCGTAGTCAACTGGGCCTACTCTGCACGATCACCGCATAGCTGATAGCCATTGCCTCTATCTGCACCACAAAAAAGGTACAGAAGTGTTGTATGAGTACCAAACAAGGTACCCAGTAGACATCATCGGCTGACTGGGTTAAGAATAATAACCAAGTAAATAAGCGAGGAAGTAAATAGGTCGGTAATTATACAAGAATAATAAGAAAGCAGTATCAGAGTAATAAACACGAGAGCAAGATATCAAAGTTACTGATATAAAACTACAGGAGCTAAACATGATAGAAATACACTATGAAGTTATAAATCCAAAACTCGTGTCGAGGTAGGGTAACATACCTGTGCTCCAGCCCGATAAAACCTCACTAACCATGATCCCGTGTATGTAATAACCACAAATAAGGATCGAATAGAAGAATACTACTAGATATGGAATAAAAGTAAACACACAAGAACCTACCGGTGTCCTATACCACCGGTAAGTACAACCAGCACAACATATCCTACCTGGTGCCCCATCCCACTGGTAGGCACAAACAGCACAGTAAAACCCACCGTGACTCCTCCCTTAAGACCGATGAGCACCCACCATAGCTAAAGAAATACACAGAGGCATAAGAAGGTAAAGTAGAATAGTAACAAACTTGGGCATACACCCCCTGTCAGTGCCAGACACACACACTATGTTAGTGAAAATAACATCACCAGACGCACACCCCCAGTCAGCATCATCAGCATCACTGGACACATACCCTCTGTCAGTGTTAATAAAGTCACCGGAAACACACCTTTTTTTAGTTTCAATAACATCACCACACACACACACTCCCTATCAGCTCAATAACATCATCGGACACACATCCCTTTTTAATGTCATCATAAAAAAAAGCCCAATACTTTAGTGCCGATATTAGTTCCAATAGTAAATACACAAGTCTATGATCGGCTGAAGGCCACTAGCTAAGATATTATCTCACCACACTCATCGCGTAATAGATTTCTCGAGGTCAATGACCCCCATATGGTGGCAAAGAACCGGGTAAGCAATCCTTCACCCTCTATGCCCTCTCACGGGCCCCCAAAATCCAAAAATGGAGAACAGTAGAGAAACGGGGATCAACCTAAATAACCCAACCCAAAATGAAAACCATGCTAAAAGCATAATAATATTAACCTAGTCTACAATGCACAAAATAAACCTAGCCTACTTGGAGGTTGGTGAGAACCTCTGAAGTGTGCGCACGGTAGACTTGAAGCTTCAACACGATCGACGTCCCCAGGAACTATACAAGAGGATCTATATCATACTAGCAACTAAGGTTGAGAAGTGGAGCATGTCGCTAGGAGAAATAACTAAACTACCGCACACAACCCTTATATCGAGGACTCATGGTCCTAAATGAGACCGAGGAGGGACTGAGAAGAAAGGGAAGCGAGTTGAGGTGAAAGGGTGGAGCCCTAACTTGAGGGAAAGGGTTGCTAGTGACTTCGTCGAGGTGACCTCATGACATAGGGCAAGAACAAGGGTGTAAGCAGTCTATAGATGTCGAGCTAAGAAGGGATGGTAAGCCTTGCCAAGGAGACCTCACCAAGATGACCTTGGGGTGCTGGCGTAACTTTTCTAAGAGTCCTTGCCAAGACAACCTCCTCAAGACGACTTCGAGGCACTGGCGTTACTTTGCCAAGGTGGCCTCACCGTGATCTCGCAAAGCCGACCTAGTCAGGACGACCTGGAAGCACTGGCATTACTTCGCCATGGCCTCACCAAAGTGACCTAACTAAGAAAACCTCATCAAGGAGACCTCGGAACACTATTGTTACTTCACCAAGGTGGCCTCGCCAAGATGATCTTGCTAAGATGACCTTGTTAGGGCGACCTCGGGGCACTAGCGTCACTTCAAAAAGACAGCCTCACCAAGATGACCTCGTTAAGGAGACCTCGGGGCGCCATGGCAGTCAGTGATCTACAACAATCGAAGGAAAAGCTCTGAGGGTCTCAAACGAATATCAGGAGCCCCCAAATCTAACAATCCCAGAATGCATTTGATGTGGGGAAACACAAATAAGACATCAACCAACTAGAATTCATGAATTGCACATAATCTAACTGGGAATTAATGATAACACATGTATACGCCAATCTGGTAAAAAAGGGTGAAGCGTTCATAAACCAATATGGGAAAAAGATGCTAGTAACCCATGAATTGAACCATAAAACATCAATAAAACGTCTACCAAACATCTGCATGCTTGGACTCATGATTGAACCATAACAATGGGGAGAATTACATATACAACAGCTATAACTAAACTAATGCATTGATCCATACCCAGCTGGAAAATAATGATACAACAACTGCAAATAAAACTCATGAATTGAACCATAGCTACGGGAATAATATAGATACAACCACTACACCCATACTAGTCATCATACAGAATGACGGCGGTACTAAGCCAGGCTTTTAACAACAAAAAGAAGTTACCATTTCTACGGAAACTCAAAAGAAATAATTACCAATAGAAAGAAATACAATGGTGAAACTTGGGGATGGACTTCCCTTAAATTTGATTTGATCTTGGAACTCAAGGATAGCGGTGGTGGAGGAAGCAATTATGAAATAAGAGGAAAATGATCTGAAAGTTTGAGGAAAAGGGCTTGAGCATAAACATATATATGTCGGGTTTAATAATAAGGCTGGGGAAAACTTTCCACAAAATAGCCTAACAACCTCGGCCAAAATCTCTCTTATGCAACAAAACTCAAAACAAAAAGTCCAAGGCATAGTCATAAGGTCCAACTAGCAAAGTCGATATTCTGGAGCTAACAAAATTATCAAAAATCATTTTCGAGAGCATCTACTACTTTTTCACTCTAAATTTCCATTGTTTCAAAATTAAAACTTAAAAATAATGAAATTGAGATAACGGGAAAATTGGTCACCAATGTACCGAGCTACCAGTCCCCGCAAGTTAAAACAAGTTGGTACAACTACCAAACGACTCTAAGTATGGGAAAAGGAAGAAGGCAAGGAAATGACCGAGCGGGTCATTACACTACCATAGTACAGAAAATACACTAGGAAAAGATAAGGTCATAGTCTTGGAAAATAATCAAGGATCATATGATGAAGGGATAACTAATCCATGCCCATAATCACATCAAAATCAATCATTTCTGGAGTCACATGATCAACTCGAGTGTCTAACCCATACAGTCACAATGCAAGCTCAGTGAATATAATCCACCATAATAGGCTCACCTATTGGAGTAGCCACACTCACAGACACAAATAAAGGCTCACAAGCAACACCCAAATAGGGTGCAAAGTAAACCAACACACAATAATATGTAGACCTAGGTTCAAATAATACCAAGGCGGGCTAGTGAAAAACTAATAGCATACCATAACTACAACATTAGAAGTTTCTACTCGGGCTCTATCAGGTACGACATAAAACTAACGTAGCGTTTTACTGAGCTTCTGTATGTTCCCTCATTTGTTTCTTTGAACCTTACCATGATAACCTCAAATCACTAACTTATAATCTCTTGCTGGTGGAGGTACTATTTGTAGAGGCTTCGTGATCCGAGATACTGGTTGAATAACCCGACAATCCAGACACTTTCTAAAATAGTAACCTATCTTACCATACTTAAAGAAACCATGACCTCTTTTTTGAGTAGATCCACTAACTGAGCTACCCCATCCACCATGGCCCTGATCCTAGTATATGTGCCCCTAACAGGCTGACTACTCTAAACACAACTAGATGATGGTAGAAAGGCCTAAATTAGCCTGCTAGGCTGCCCCTGGTACCACTGCTGTAGAAGCTTCTCCTTGGTCCACATCTATCATACAAACTCCTAGAAGACTGCAACCTACTAAAATCACCCTGACGGCGCTGTCTCTTGTTACCTCCCCTTTTGTCTTTGAGATGATGCCTCTCCGTATTACGAGTGAGAGCTACTACTGCTAATAATTGACTACCCCGATCTAGTAATAACTTTACATCTTCTTGTAAACCTGCACTCAATCTTGCTACAATGTGACGAACCTGCTTAATATCTATATGGCATAGTAGCCGACCCATGCATCAACTAAGCATTGAGATCCTGATGAACACTTTGGGGAACATACTGAGCCATGATGGCAGCCATAAACTAACTAAATGTCATCGATGTAGACCCTGAGGGTTTATTCTCTCTATTTGATCTCTACCAGGACTTAGCTTGATCTTTCTACTGATACCTAATAAAATCAACCCTTTGGGTGTCTCTCAAACCCAATGTCTTTAGTAGCTCCTCAAACTCTACAACAAACCCATATGGATCCTGCCTAGAGTCACCAGAAAATCTCAGAGGCCCCATATGCATAAAATAATCATGCTTTTTTTGTCCTAGGAATTCATAATGGGAACTATATGCCAAGACTTGCTCGACAGCTGAACTAGTAATATCTATGAAATAGGCTTGTGTAAAGAATTATGGTTGTTGTTGGTGCCGGCTGAATAAGAGAAGCTATAGGCACCTGGGATGAAATTTAACCCTCGTCAATGGGGGATATACTAAACATAGCCATCAAAAACTTCCCCATATCCTAAAGATCCTCATACGAAGGAGGCAGGGTCTTCACTGGATGTGGATCCACAAGTGTAGGCTCATCTTGCTCAAATTTGGTCAAGCTTCGCCCATGGGCTAAGGCTTACCCCGATCCCTATTTGGAGCTCTCTGCGGGGGAAAGAGAGCATCATCACCTCTCGGTGCTAACCACGTATGTACCATTTGTGAAATAATTGGACCAAGACACGTAACCACAAAATAAATAAATTCCTCACATGAGAGAGTCAACAAGAATCAACCCTACAAAAGATCCATAAAGCCTCCCAAAGATATGATACATAAATATAGCTTGAGACCCTTACGAACCTAGAGCTCTACTACTACTCTGTCACGACCCAAAAACTAAGTTGTGATGGTATCTGCATCTATCCTATAGACAAGACTAACCCTTTCCTAGAGTAGGTAGCAGCGGGCCAGTAACAATAACCCAAGAAATTAAAAGAAGGAGATGAAGACAAGAAGTACCAAAAAGAAGGAAACAAGAACAAATACATGCTGATGAAACTCCTAAAAATTTGGTGTCATGGCTGCAGAGCATATATAGACATGAAATACACAATACAACCCACGATAGGGAAAAACAACAAAAATATAGGTATCTAATACCCAACTAGGATAACTCCAGTACAATAAGGAATAGTGGTCAGCAAGGACGTCAGATGCTCTCCAAATAACCTTAAATCACTCCAGTAATGCACCTAGTCATGTCCGTCTGAATGATTTATTCCAATACATGTATCAGGGAATGAGGGATACGGTAAGGTGTCATAGAAATGAGCTTGGTGCCCAGATCAACCTTAATGAAAAAATCAATATGATACTTGAATGGGAAGCTAAGAAAGTCAGTAAGAAATATATTAATTAATTCACGAACCACAAGTCAGTAAGAAACATATCAATTAATTCACGAACCACAAGTACAGAGTCAATGTAGGGAGGATCCACACTAATTTATTAAAATAAGGTAAATATATATGGGAACCTCTAGCTAGAAGCCTATGAGCTTAAATAGAAGAAATGACCCTGACCAAGAAATGGCTTGTAGGACTCTGCCACCCCACCAGGGGTACACCATGCACAACTAAGGTAATAGTCTTGGTATGATAATAAAAAATTGCATGATGTGGCGATAACCAGTCCATGCTAGTATACCATAAAAATCAATCATGTCCAGTACAATAAATTAAACCCAAGTGTCATACTCCCGCACGGTTATAATACACGATCTATAAACATGATCCACAACTAAAAAATCACATATGGGAGTAGATACATGGATGGGGTAAGGTAAAAGTAAACTTATCAACCCCATATGAGATGCATAGTATAAAGAAAAATTACATAAAGTAGAACCTGGCCAAATATGTCAAAATCTTGATGAAGAGAAACAAATAACATACCAGTAATCACTATTTCGGAGGCCTTTGCCTCAACGCTACTGGAATGACAAAAATTTGATAGAGACCACCACCAGGATAATCTACCCCTATACCTCCTATTCTAACTCCCTAGCCCCTACCCTGAACATCTCTGTCTAACTACTTACCACCTCTTACCGATGGTATTATTACCTGAAGAGGTTATAATGGTTGTATGGCCTCATATTAGGGGCAGTCTCTGGCATAATGGCTGAACTTACCATACATATAACAACCCAGAGGTTCTTTACTCAACCCAAAACTACATGTTGCACTACTCTAGCTGTCGTGGTCTTGAAATCCCAAATAAATCCCTTTGATGGGCTAACTTCTCTAACTAGACTGGTCTTAATCTGTTGTCTATAATGAGCCTGGACAGGCTGGCTAGAATGACCCTTATTCTTCTACTGCTCTAATACTTCGGCCATATATTATCATATCCTCTACAACTGACAGGGTACTACTGAATCTACCCTTAGCATTGGTTTTTCATTGCTAACCCTTATGCCTCACGATGCAACCCCTTTATTGACGAGCATGATCAAGTGCCTCAAGAGATTACTTCCCCCCGACAACCAAGAGATCATTGTCCACATAAAGATGAAGTCTCAATCCACTCGTAAAGAAATGAACTTTCTCCTTCTCAATAGGTATAAGTATCGGACTACGGTGGGACAACTCAAAAAATAGGCCTTATATTGAGTAACTGACATAGAACCATGATCTAAGCTGGTGAAATGAGCCCAAAGTCTCTCTCTCATGGTTTGTGGACACACTTCGACATAAAAGGCTTCATAGAACTATTCCTATGTCAACTTTGTAGCCAACCTCCCCCAAGCACATGGATATGGAGTCTAATATTCACCATGATGGTAAGCCTTTGTAAACCTCTCTAGTGTAAAAGCAAATAGTTAAATTCCTAGTGGATCTACTAAACATACATAACAAGGCATTCATTAGGCCATAACATTCTTTCTTATGTTTGGCGACATATGGTATGGTATAGGGGTTATGTCAACCGAGACCTCCCGGTGCAAAACTACTCCCAATATTAACTCATGATGATCCTTATTTATTCTTTATGTCTCATCCTTTTATACTTGAGCTTTCTTTGACCTAGAATTCAAGCCACCAATATTCTTTAAAAACATGTTGCCTCCATACCAAGATTAGGTTTATAAAGCCAAATCATTATTTTGTTATTCAAGAAAGCTTGACAACCTTTATAAATCATTCACCAAACCTACCAACTGACTAACTGCTACACTCTAATAACAATCATGGAATTATTTCCAAAAATCATGAACTTGACCATACTAAAAAATTTAAAGCAATTTATGAAATTCATGCTTCAATTCATATAACTTTTAGAATTTTAAGCTAAAATATAATGAAGTCATGCAATAATGATGGTAATGATCAAGAACATGTTATTTTACCCAATTTTAATCATAAATTAAGGAATCACCATAGAAATATATGTTACAAATGAACTAAAATAAAGACAAAACTTGGGCACAAGGGTGAAAGGAACCCTTGATCATAATCCACATACCTTAAACTTAAAAAATATTTTTGTTAGAATTGGAGGAGCCCTAAATTTCATTTCATTTAAGAGAAATCTTGATATAAAAAGCAGATTTAATACGAAAAGGTTAGTAATCAACGGAATAAGGTGTTTGGGGTATTTGTACTAACCCTTTTTTATAAAAAAAATGACATTGAATTGGATAAAGAGGGAACGGGAAATTATAAAAAAACCTTTCATTAACAGACCAAGAAATTATCAAGACAATACCATGAGTCAACTTTGCGACTCATTTAATACCACTCCAAGTCTCGTGTATTGAGTTGTATGATTGAATTTTATTATTGGAATATGCACATCAACCTACTAATGCATATTACAAGTCATGGTATGCCACTTCACGACTCGTGAAAGGAATCCAAGGAGTTGGGTTTGAAAAACAACTTCTTGTTAAGAAATGCATGAGGACAAAGAATGATCGGTAAACTTAGGACAAAGAATGATCGGTAAACTTACACATCACTAGACATGTTCTTGACTCGTGGGAACTTGGAAAATTTTTTAAAATCCAAAGAATCATCCAACAAGATGATAACATGACTCATGGTGTGCCATCCAATGAGCCGTGGTCTAACTCGTGGCCACTTACGAAAATATTTTCAATTCATTATGTCTTAGAACTTATTTTAGAGATAAAGTCAAGTATGGTTTATTACATGCTATATCCCAAGAATAGTTACAGATGAGAAGAATGCAACTTGATGTGCCATACATACTAGAAAGGAGAGTTTAAAAATATTGGTTTTTGCACTAGATGGAGCCAATAGAAGTGGGCATAATGGGTTCCTAGGAAGCTTCTTTCAGGAATACTGGGAGGTTGTGGGTGAAGATGTGTTTAAGGTAGTTATTTTTTCATGGAAAACACTCTTCCTAAATCTCTTATGCATACCAATTTGGTTCTCCTTCCCAAAAAAGGATTAGTTCAATTCTTTTCTAACCAAAAAGCAATTACTTTGAGTACTTTGAGTAGTTCATGGTAAATTGGATTTTTTTCTCTTAGAGTTGATCTCATCTAATCATTCAATCTTTGTAGGGGGAAGGTGAGTCATTGAAAATGTACTACTCATTCAAGATATAGTAACATATATTAAAAAGAAGGACACTCCATCCAATGTAGTGATAAAATTAGATATAGCTAAGGAATATGACAGAGTATCATGGATATACTTACAAGGGTTCTAAAAAGACTAGATTAATGAAGTATTTGTTAATTTAATTTAAAGGCTACTAGAAAATAACCGGTAATCAATTATTATCAATGGTCAATATCATGGTTTATTTCACTCCACAAGATGTGTTAAGTAGGGTGTCCCTCTTTTACCAAAATTGTTGTTTTATCATTAGAGATATTGTCTAGGCCTTTAAACTCTCTATATGATAATAGCTAGTATAAGGGCTATGGTTTACCTAGATGGAGATCCAACCTAAATCACTTGGCCAATGCTAATGATACCGTTATTTTTACCTCAGAAGATAAGGATTCCATCACCTTAATCATGAACTTGTGTTTGTCCAACTGATCAAGCAAGACAAAAGTTCCTTCTATATGTTGAAGAATATTATAGCAAGATTGATACAGGAAGGAAAATAGAGGCTTTATCAAAATTTCATTCCCCTTTAAGGTGTCCAATATTTCATTTAAGGAAGAAAAAATAGTACTATAAAGAGTTGATTAAGAAGCTGAAAGAAAAATTGCAAAACTGGAAGGGTAAATTACTTTCCTATAGGGAAAAAAAGTTATGATCAAAAGTGTTCTCCGAAGCATACCCATCTATCATCTCTCTGCATTGGAATATACAAAATCCACAATCTTTGAGTTTCAAAAGATATTTTCCAGGTTCATGTGGAGAAAAAAAAAGAGGGAAAAATCATATAATAGTCTCCATTGCTAAAGCTATGTCTACCTACATCTAAAGGGGGTATTAGGCTTCAGAACTCTCTTTGATAGTTCAATGTCCCTATTTGCAAAATTGTGGCATAAATGAAAGAGTAAAAGGACTATATTTACCAACTATATATAGAAATATTAGTTTAACAAAAAAGTGGTTTCAACTGTGGAATGCGACATTGGAGATGAGGGATGAAATATAAAGAGAGATTGGATGGAACCCTAATTAACTCTTTTAACATGTGTTTTGATAATTAGACATGTTAGATACTCTTTACAGGGTTCTTTTAGATTGTTTTAATTATGATGATAGTATTGAAGACTTGAGATTTTGCATAGAGCATGGAAAGTGTAAACAATATATTACAAATCAGTACTTGAGTCAAGATATTGTAAATTGTGTTAGAATAGAACTGGACATAGTTATATCTAATGCCTAATGGGATTTCCTTTTGTGGAAACTAACTGATACGAGCATGGATATCACCTACTCATTCAAGCCATTGAGATGGAGCAAAACTAATGAGTTGCAGGACTTACAAGCAACTATGTGGAAGAGTGATGCATAGGGAACCCTTTTCAAGCCAAAATAGAAGATATACAACCTATGGAAATCTTGTAAACTAAAAAGAGTTGACAATCCAAAACTTAAGGGACCTATCAGAAGACTCAAAAAATTTGGGGATTACTTTGACAACATGGATTACTTATGGACTAAAGTGTTATTTATTCAAATATGTAAAAGATATAAATACTT
>JBDJHY010654232.1:0-16082 GCA_039654485.1 Withania somnifera | reverse complement strand
TATGGTTTTGGCAAGCGGACTCCGCAAGCCCGTTTTATGCCCAATTTCGGGTCCAGTCCAGAACTTAGCATAAAGTACACTTTTAGACTTGTATTAGTATATAGAATTCATTGGTGCAAGTTTCAGATCCTTTGGAGCATGTTTGATATCAGTCAGATTATGATTCGTGTTATTACAAAGCTTTATCGTCGAACGGCAGGTAGGCTCTGTGGGGCTATCTCTGGGTTTATAGCTTTAATAATTATAGTAAATAGTGTCCTTGGGATGGGTAGCTAGGTCGTATAGCACCCCAGTACCATTCTTTTATTTCATTCTATATTGATATTGATATGTTAGCACCCGAATGATACGGGGCCAAGACTTAGTATTTGATTACAGATACCTGTGCAGGGCATAGGATGTGGATATCTATTGATTATATACATGTTGATATACTTATGTGTTGTTGATATGTTGTGTATTCATGACACACAGAGACCAAGCCTAAGGCTTCAATGAGAGTGCATTGGGGCTGGGTAGTATCACCTTCTGATTATGAGCCTTGATGTCTAGCAGATAAATGGATTATAAAGATCCATAACGGATGATTTGATGATAGAATTTCATGGAACTATAAATATCTAAATGAGAACACAATAATAATAATAATATAAGTAACTGCCTTTTACTAGTTTAGTCTCGACATGGTATCGAGCACCCGGTAATACTATTTTTATTTGTTTTAGTCCAGGCTTCACCTCCTGGCACCGGGACTTATATATATATAAATGCTGGGACATGAGATCGATTCCATTAGGCAGTGAGTACAACGCTTGGACTTGAGACCGTCATCGTACGGTAGTGAGTACAGCTTTTAACACACATGATACTAGCGGTTGTAGAGACATGATGATAATGATTATTGATGACCGTAGGTGATACTACCATACACATATACTTAGGCATTGAAATCCTTAATTTTTTGAGTACGGTTATTACTAATATGATATGATTGATATGAGACATTGTGTGCCGGCGGAACAATACATATATGAGGCTCTCAAAGCCGGCGGAATAACATCATTGCAGGGCACTATGTGCCGACTGTGATTCATTGTGGTTCTGTAAGTGGGATGTGAGGTTTTATTACGATTATGTGTTTGTTACTTTTCTGCACTTGTTTTCTTCAGTGTACCCCTGGTAGTATGGTGATGCCTACAGGTGAGTATGTTTGTGGTGTACATGTGCTTCCTTATGGGGGACTTGTTAGCATTTAAATTGTTTTACTTTATTATTCGTATCACTGCATAGTTGTCCTTATCGGTTATTTGTTGTTGCATGATATATGGGATTAGCGCTTTATACTCTTATTCAGTTATTCATCCTTTCACTTGCGGTTATAGGTATACTGACCATGTTCTACTCCAATCTTCCTTGATTCCCATTTATTAAGTTATATTTCACATATATTGTTTTAAAGATGACGGGTATGTTCTCTTTCATTACTTGTGATCCTGTTATGTGATTAGCTAGCACTATCACTCTATGTGACACTTGTTTCGTACTTGAGTTACTAGTTTCCTGTATAGCCTATTTTCTTCTATGACACTTCTTCTTGAAATTTGTTAGTTACTTCTTTTATTATTTTTATGCGCTCAGTGGGCCCTCAAAGCCTACTGAGTACGGGTTGCTTCGGCGACTTGTACTCATACTACTCTTACACTTGTGCAGATTTTAGTACAGGTTTCCGTTCGTGATACACAGATCATTGTTCGTTCATATTCTATGCACATCAAAGATTCAAGGTGAGTTTGGTGTCCAACTTTGATCCTGTTTCTCTTCAGGCTTATGTTTTAGTGATCTCAATTGTATTTTAGAGACATATTGATACTATCTTTCTTTCAGTTTTCATCATTCCGTACTTAGTGGTTCGTTTGACACTGAAAATGGATTTTGGGTGGTTTTTTTCTTAATTAATTCTATGAAACTATTATTTTATGTTGACTTTTGATATTCTTCTGTATTAAATGTACTAGTCCTCCGCTTCGGCTTAGGACTACAGGGTTTTTTCTCCTAATGAACATACAGTAGGTGCCATCATGATTCGCGAAATCGGGTCGTGACATGGAAAGACTTCCAAAATGAAGAGGTAAATTGAGTACCTCTATTTGACATTATATAGAATGACATACTATGCATTATAACTATCACCTAAAGGTAGAGCTTTCCATAATTGTCTTCTAAATAATTAACTCTGACTGGGATGAAATGGGTTGATTTAGTCATCCTTTCCGTAATTTTCCATATGAAATTGTGCTTCTCACAAGCGTAAGGTAGACCTGTGATGAAATACATGTTAATATCCTCTAACTTCAAAGTTGGAATGTCAAAACTCTTGGTCAAACCTGATGACTTTTCTCAATTTGGACCTGCTAATTGGGACACTTAGCCACAAAATCTGATACATCCCTCTTAATGCCATTCAACCAGTAGACTTTTCTCAAGTTTTAATCTATTTTGGTAGAACAAGGGTGGAGAGATTATCATGATCTACGAGCCTCAAACAATATTTTCTCTTTCAACCCATCAATATCAGGAACACACAATTTTCCCTAGTAGCGAAGCACTCAATCTCCCTCAAGGAGAAAACTTGAACCTTCTGCTTATGTATAGTACCCTTATGTTGATGCAATACCGAATCATTGTCTTGCTTCTCCTTTACCTCAAAAACTAATGATGACTGAAGCATTCTAAACTAGCATCCCACTATCATAGCGCCAATTAGTGAAATACCAATATGTGCCAACCTGTGTATAGCTATAACCAACTCTTTTTTTTCGTCTTCAACATTAGCCATGCTCTTGATATATCTTAAGTGTGCCTACCACCATATTTTATTTTGTTTAATGGTACAACATACTCATCATAATTTTTTAACACCTCTCACCCTCCTCTTACAGAGATTTAGCCCCTTCTTACTGAACACATACTTTAGGCCCTTATGATCAGTAAACACATCAGCATAAATACCATACAAATAGTTCCTCAGTATTTTGAATCAAAAACCATAGTTGTCAGATCAAGTTCATGAGTCGGATAATTCTTCTCATGGGCTTTAAGTTGTATAGAGGCATATGAAATTATAACTAATTTATGCAATGACACATAATCGAGTTTGACTCATAAATAATCAGAGTAAACAACAAACCCTTTTGTACTCTTTAGAAAGGTTGAAAGTAGGGCAGTAGTCAATCTAGTTTTCAACTTCTAAAAACTCTTCTGAGTTATCAAATGATTAATTTTTTACCTTCTTTTGTTTCAACCTAGTTAATGTTGTAACAATGGAAAAAATCCTCTTAATAAATCTCAAGTAGTAACCAGTTAAACCTAGGAAACTCTAAGTATATAAAGGAGAGGCAAGTCTATGCTAGTTCTTGCCTGTATCAATCTCTTGAGAGTTAGATACTTTTATTAGAATCATATGTCCAAGGAAGGAAACTGAGTTTAACTAGAAATCATACTTAGAGAATTTTTCATCTAGTTGACGGTCTTAAAAAGTTTGAAGGACAATTCTAAGATGACAGTCCTAAAGTGTTTGAAGGACAATTCTAAGATCACTAGCATTCTTACCCTTACTTAGGGAATAAACTTGTATATCATCGATAAAGATGATTACAAACATGTCAAAGTGTTCTTAAAAACCCTATTCACAAGGTCCATAAAGACAACATAATCATTGGTTAGTCAAAATTAATACATGACTATGAATTCAAAATGGCCATACTAGGTCATCAACGATACCTTTGGGAAGTCACACGTCCTCACCTTAAGCTAATGGTATCCTGATCTAAGGTCTATTCTAAAGAAATAGTTGGCACCCAAGAGCTGGTTGAGTAGGTCATCAATCCAGGGAATAAGATACTATTTTTTAGAGTAACCTTGTTCAGTTGATGGTAGTCTATACACATCTTTATTTTTTACCAAAAAGACCAGAGCACCCCATGGGGACATGCTATAATAAGAACCCTTTATGTAGGAGATATGCTAGGTGGTTTTATAGTTCTATGTCTTTCCTAGAGTCATTATATATGGAATAATAGAGATTAACTGAGTATCTAGAAAAACGTCTATCTAAAATTTAATCTTCCTATCTAGAGCTACTATAGGTATATCTTAAAAAATACATCTAGAAATTCAATAACCACTAAAACTGACTGGATATTAGGTTCTCGTAATTAGATCCTTTAATCAAAACTAAGTGTTAGATACATACTTTTGAGATTAACTTCCTGGCTTTAAGATAGGATATGAAGCGACTAGTACGTATGGCTAGACTACCCTTTCACTCAAAAACTGGCTAATATGGAAATTGAAATCTAACCACTCTGACCCTATAATCAACCATGGCATAGAAGGAGTGAGACCAATCTATGCCAAGGATAACATCAAAATTTAGAATGTTAAGCTCTAAAAAATTATTTGAGGTTATTTTATGGATGAATAAGACTTGACAATTCATATAAATTTTTGTGATACAATAGAGTCATTGACTAGAGTAGAGAAAGAAAAAAGTCTCCTGGAGAGTTTTAAGACAGACTCTTAATTTATTAGCTACATATGGGGTGACATATGACACGGTAAACCATAGGTATAATAATATATAAACATTATATAAGTGGACTCATAAGATACCAGTAACCATATTCGGAGGTTCTTCCTTATCTTGGCAGAACCTGAGAGCCTAAGGACGATAATGTTAGAAGAGGCACCCTGCTGAGGAGGGTGTCTTGCTGGATCTATTGAGGTAGTTAACTGGGTCTAAATGCCAATATTTCGCTATATGTATTAGGGGTAATATTGAATCTTATAAACAATATGCCTATACCTAAAACAACTATTTTGACTACACGAGAATATACTAGAGTGGTTATTACTGCACAAACTACAAGTTGGGTGGGCGTGTCCTACTGTGGTGATACCCTGATAGTAAGACCCTAGTAACACCTTCTAATCCTGTTGGTCCTTGGATGTTTTAGTTAGATTACTAGCTAAGGAAGGAATTGGTGCTCGAGAATTATGATGTTGTTGAGGTGGTATGTTTTCTCCACCATACTAGAGTTGATTGAACTTAGAGTGGCCAGTATTGGCATTCTCACAATGACAAGCCTCTCTGACTTTAGTATCTTAAACCTGAATCTACTTTAGTCAGACCATCAGTCTTCCAATGTCCATGTCTCCATTTAGTATAGTCATTCTACCCTCCTTCAACAAATATGAGGAGAGTTTATAGACAAGAAAGATTATTATGTTTATCATATATGCCACTATATAGAAAAAATAGAATAATAGTTAGGTGACAAGTTTTACTCCAACAGTCTTGGAGCCCTGCTCTAAGTTTAGAAACCCCTTGTCCTTGGATTCTCCTAATTCTTATGGAATAAAACTCCAGAAATCCTATTCTTTTTCCATTGGTCACTCCATAAATGAGCTAAATCTTTGAGCTGATAAGATTATAGATCAACCCTTTCTGCATCAGGGACCCTCACAATCTCACATATTCTATGAACTTCCTCTATAAAGTTACTTAGATCCTCTCTTAGCTTGGACCCATGTAACTCTGATGGATTCATCTATAGGAACTTTCAGATCTTTGTAGGGTTTGCATATGGATAAAATGGAGGAGTTGTACAGGAGGAGACTTATTGATTCTCTTGAGTTGTGATAGCTTATGCCAACGACTGGATTGCGTTCTTGAACTCAACATTTCTTATATTATCTGGCTGAGCTTCAGGAGTTGGTAGAGATAATTTTTGGCCTTACGAGTAGGTGCTCTATGTGTTGGTGCTCTGAATGTGGGGCCTCCTTGTGGCATCATTGAATGAAATGTTTAAAGCAAGAATTAGAGGAAAGTATGGGTTGAAATCTATTGCATGATAAAAACATTAAAGAAGGGAACTTTTTCCTAAACATTTGATACCTCTCTATTATAAGTATTGTGTGCTTCAAATACATATGGAAGATTCTCTAAAATTTGATTTCAATCATTACTAGGACTTAAAAATAGTGATTTGATACCAAGTTTGTCACGCATTGATTTTACACCCAGGATATAGGTCGAAGAGTACCATTTGATATAGCATTTACGATACATGACATAAAAACTAAACGAAAGTAGTAAAATGAACATAATAGAAACAACTCATAATGGAAAGATAATAATAAAATATAGAGTTTTAAATCTAAACGAGTATGAATATTATACAAAACATAGTCTGAAAGCCATTCTTTTAGTGATCAGAAAGTTTCGAAGTAAAGTTGACAACTAACTCAAAATACCAATACAAAATTGTAATCAAATATAATAAGTTGGAAAAAATCCATGTCCTCAAAATATGAGGACTCTCCACTGAAGCTCTAAATTCAGGAATCCAAGTCAATGACGAGCCTGAGGAGGTATACTTGGATTTGCGTTACATGACACTGCAGTACATAAGCATGTCGTCAGTACTTTAAATGTGTTGAATTTATAGGAATGCAATATAACACATGATGTATGTCTATTAAACTAAACATAAAGTTGAACTAAATAAAATGAAACAAAACATACAAATCTGGGTAGGCAATAGCTCAAAATTTCCAAACAACTAAACAAATAGGAAATGCAAAGTATATCTAGACTCAATACTTTGAATTAAAATTGACATGCAATAGTTTGTAAATATTGGAAACCTAATTCAAGATGATCATGGTGGGATTTTCTCTAACCGACATAAACCAATGAGTAGATGCAATTCCGACCTTCTTCCCGAATAATAGGTGCATAATACCCCATGAAAGATATAGGAACTGGTTTTCATAGATCCATTAACTGAACTAAGTTTTAAAGGCTAATATCTTATAGTTGCATGTAGTTCTTGATTGGGGTTATCTGAAACCTAAATGTACTTGGGGTTAATACTACTATAAAAATTTGCAAACCTGACTTCTCATGATATTGAGAACTTGTCATGATAAATGGGGACATATCAAATATCTTACTAGCTGTGAAAAACTGAATATGATTATTAAAACATGATTTATTTTGTCTAAAACTAAGTTTAATATTCACGTATTATTTTTCATTCAGAAATACATGAGTTCTAAATATTTGTTGTGAGTAATGCTGAAATAGGATTAAACCAATATAAAGATCCAATTTTGTAAGCTCTAAACACTGTCTAGTATTAAATACGAAGACTTCGATATAAATCTAAAATATTTCAATAAGTAACATGAAAGCATGATAATATGTACAAAATCGTGAAAAAAATACAAAATCATGAAAACATGAATTAAAAATATGAGATATATTGATAAGAATGAATTCAACATGGACAACATGATTTGGGATGAAACCTCAGAATAATCAATCATGAACTAGACTAAGATTTAACTAATTTATACATAAGGGTAAGACAAATCTCTTGTTGAAGTCCCACATACTTGATATGATGACCTTGAACCGAGTATACACTTAGAGCCTTTAATCCCTAATCCTGAAGATGGACCCCAAAATCTTAGAGTAGAGGGAACTGTCTCTTTTTTATATGAGTTTCTGATGTCTAAGTGTAAGAACGAGAGCAAATAGTCAATAGAGCCTTTAATCCTCCCTACAGTAGTCAAAATGATGTAAATTTTGGCTTAAAAGGGTTAGGGAATGACTGAATTATCATTGGATATATAAATAAATATTTCTAATGAATTCTACAACTCACCTCGTGAGTCATACCATGAAGCTCAATACTCATGGATTTAAGTTGCGGTACTAAAGTTCATTTTATCAAATTCTTTTGGCACCCTACTAGCGTACAACACGAGTCATGAAATGTATTATGTCTCATGGAATAACTCATGGTGTGGGAGGTCTTCTTAGAAGGTTTTTTTATGAGGTACCATGATTAGAAGTATGACTTACGGTCTTGGTTTTTTAGTCGTAAAATGACTCATGGTATTGGAGCGAAAAATATCAGACTTCAACCAGGGATCTCGATAGTTGATGGTACGACCCATATTGTCCATATCATAAGTTATGAATGGACTCGTGGAGGACCTGGGGACATCTTTCAAACTCTTCTAAGCTAAGTATTGAGTTTCTAGGTATAAAACATGTACATGATATTACAAAAATGGATTTAAGACCTAGCACAAGTAATCTTATCGGTAACTCTACATAGAGATTGGAGATACCAAGAGATAAGTTCAAGGAGATCAAATAATTTTATGAATCATGATTCAACATTGTAAAATAACTCAACCCTTTCTGTTGATGAAGATAATGTAAAGAAACAAGGATAAAACTTTAAAGTTTTAAGTTTTAAGGTTTTTAATGATTTCTAAGTTAGTAAGATATGAAAAAGTAAATTTTCTGTAGAATTAAACATTTAGGAATCACCTATATATGTGTAAGACACTTCAAGATAAATGAGAGTAAAATATGTCTCTATATGCATTCATGAAACCAGGAAACATTTGGTTGAAATGAATAAAACTGTGAGAACCACACATGGTTAAAGTCTAGTTGCTTGACTTGTATTATCTAGGTGTACAACAAAGTTTGATGGTTCAAAGATGTCGCATCTCCACTTGATCGAGTACATCTGGTATAAGTTCACTATGAAAAGTTCAAAGAAAAACCTATCCAGATGCAATTAGTCTTTTCTTGTAAATCAGACACATGTCTGCATATTTTTTTATCTTGTAGAAGTTTTTCATTTGTGTGGGGGATTGTTACGTTCTATTGGTAGAAAGTGAATAAAAATGGATAGGAATAAATTTGGAAGAAAAAAAATTAAAATAAAGTTCCTTCACTTTAATTAGAAGAATTTCTCCCACATTGGTGGGAGAAAGAGATTTTCTTCTCTATAGATTGAATAGCCGTTCTTCATGCTATTAATGAATTGAGAAGAAGTGTTGCCTCGTATCGTCATCATTGCTACTCGGTCGGCTTCTAGTTTGGATTTGGATAATGACCGATTAAAAAATTATATTTTTAGATAAAATTTATTTAAAATTTATTAACTAACAATTATTTAACTAAAAGATAAACTAAATATTTTTCCTTCATATGCGGCTGCATAAGGGATATGTAGATCGCATAGTGAAGAGACACTTCTTTTCAGTTGTTTGTTTGAAAATATTGAGGGCATATGTGGCCATATATGGCAGTATGCGGACTGCATATACTCCACATAAGCTCATAAAGAAATGTTAAACTCACTAATTTGGTTATGCAGCAGATATGCATCCCGCATATAGCCATATGCGGTCCACATACGCCGTATCGTCTCAAAACTAGTGCAACTTTTCACATGGAGAAGTTGCAACGTTCCAAAACCATTTCGTAACTTTTCACATAGAGAAGTTGCAACATTCCAAAACCATTTCTTCTCTTTGGAAACATTACTTTTAGGTTATAAATATCTGATTCTTCCTTCGATATGAAGTTAAAAAATTCTCATTTTCTACATTTTTTTACTTTAAAACTCTTGTATGATTTCCTGTTATTGATTGAGTTTGATGTTCTAAAGAATTTGAGGTACCACTATTCTGTAGAAGTACATCATTCTATTCCAGGAGGATACCTTCCATAACCTTGGGTATATGAAGAAAATAATTTCCTTAAGAATACTCTTTGAGTTTAGAGGGCTTGATTTAACTTTCTTGAGCGTTGTTCCACTATCTTATTAAATCGTTTAAAGTTTCTTTTATTCTTCACATTGTTGAATACTAATTTCTAACAGATAGCATGTTTTCCTTTTCATCTCTCGATTTCCTTCGGGGGATTTTATTTTTTAGCCTTTTATAGGTTCAATTTTTTAGTTTGTATTTGTAGTTTTGAACAAACTTATCTTCATATGTATATCATTTTTATAGACATTTCTTATAATTTTACACGCAAAACATCTTAACTTTTACACCTAAAAGTTTTTAAAAGCCATTTTATCTTATTTAATTTGTAAATGGTCATACAAAATTGTTTTCTTTAAGATATCAAACCTAATACTCGTATAATAACCACTTAAAATATATTTTGTTTGGATTTTCACTAATAAATTTAAATTACTTGATCTACGTAAACACAGAATGGCAACAGCAACATAGGATTTTGTAGCTTTTTATAAAATTACTTTTGTAGCTTTTTATAAAATTACTTTTAATTTTATGTCTTTTTATAAGAGATTTTTATTGTTATTGATAAGATTCTTTTTTATATATAAGAGATTTATGGTATTATTTTATTCTTATCTAATTTGGAAGTAATCATTTCCTAGAACCACTGAGTTGTAGTAAATCCATTCAGACAAGGCATATCAGGTTATTGGAATAACTTTGGTGGGAGAGAAAGAACAGATTGAACGTAAAATCTGTTTTCTCTTTTGAAAAAGTGGGGAAAATGCTTTATAATATGAAAAGATTGAGCATTACTGTCCACTTTAATAGAAAAACGGATGAAAACATATATGTATGAAGATATGTCTTAAATTTAACATAGTGGTCTCTAGGATTCTCAGTTGTATATAATTTGTTTTAGTTTAAGGTGGAACCTGTAAAGGATGAAAAGACTAACATTAAAGTTAGGTTCCAAATCATTATTGTGCCCGTATAATTCGTTTACAATAGTCGAATTGAAAAAAAAATTCCTCTATATTGTTTTTATGTTCTATATACAAAAATAAAGAAGAAAATTTTTGGAATAACTGATAAAGTTGTTATCATGTGACAGAAGGTCTCAAATTAGAATCATATAAATAACCTCTTGTAGAAATATAAAGTAAGACTATACATAATTTTTTCCGAACTAACTCTATGCTTAAAAAAATAAGGCATATGCAATAAGTCACCAATTTCGAATGCCCTAAATTTTTATCAACAATAAATTATGTGTTAATATTGTTATAAAAAACATAATTGTTTATGAAAAAAGTAGGGCTAATAATTCAAAACTCGCGTAAACTATGGCGAAATTTGGTATAACACACTCAAACTTTGCAGCTGTCTTACGACCCCTTGAACTATTTTTAAGTGGACCATTGATGCTTTTATCAACCATTAAATCACTCAAACTATGAAAAGTGTTTACACGTGCTATCCAAAAGAGAGATCCGTTCTCATTAATGTTAATTTATTTTCTACTAACCTTTAAATTTTTGTAAACTCTCTAACTTTATCTTTATGACTACCAACTAAATCACATAAACAACTCTAATTTTTTTTGCTTTCCAATTTTAAATTGTTGTTTCAAAATTATTGCTTATACATGTGTTTATTTCATGGTCCAGATAAGTAGATAAAGACCAACAATAATCCATATAAAAAGAGTTTAAAGGGTCATGGACCCCCAAAAAGTTGTTGTGGGTAATAGAAAATATCTTCAGGCATATTTTAAATTATTTTTCCTAAAAAGTATAACTTTATTAATAATTTATATTATTTATTCTGTTTACCCTTTTTGAAATAGAAGAAATCAAGGCAACGTTATTTTTTCTCCTTATATTTTTTCTGTTAACACTCATATTAATTGTATTTTTTTAAACATCGTTTCATACTCTTTTTCCGAAAAGAAAATCTTTAAATTGAAATTGGTGATAGAAAAATAATTATATCAGCTAGTAATTACACAATATACTAATTATGATGGCCTATTTAATTTTCAAAATACAATTACAGTGTAATTACTTGCATACTGTTTAATTGTAGATATGTAAATACATGGTTAAATTAAATATAGAAATAACTTTTGAACTATCAAATTTTAAATTAATATTGAAATAATATATTTTTGTAAATAATATAAAATTTGGTATTTAAGATATATGTTGATTCTTGAAAATATATTAATTAATAAACATTTCATATTTTTATGTACTTTTTTCTTTTCAAGCTCTTTCTATAGCTGTTTCAAATAATTTATAACTTGCTGAGACCGGTAATTGATTCTCGGATAGCTCATTTGAGTTTTATCATTTATCATGTTTTAGATTCGTAAGTTTAAACATACTTTATGTTAGTTGACTTTCGTAGAAGACACACTTAAAATTAAATTTTGACAGTTCCATTAGCTGCAGAGGGCTAATTTCAATCTCGGTGTACGATAACGCTCAACCACACCCCTAGAGGTATAAGCGTTTGCTGTCAGTACAAATTACACAACTAGGTTGGTGTCGAATCCTTAGGGAACTAAAGCAAGTCACTTTTGGTGAGAGGGATCACTAAAGGTTATATATACGAGTTGTTGAACTGAAAATTAAATAAGGAAAATACTGGTAAGTAAAGATTTGTAAAATGAGACTGGACGTTAAACAACTCAGAGTTTTTATCAAACTATTATTCACAATTTAACACGAAAGAGGCTAGGGGTATGCAATATTCAAGAGTGAATTGGCATGGTCACAACTTTGATTACTAATTGATAATTAGTCATGTGGTAAAAAAGTCATCACTTTTATTACCTATTGTTACATCAAGTAATAAATAGCATTTCGAATTCATGGTCAGACATCTACTATGCTTCTTATTTAACCAACCTCAGGTTTCAATTATCCTCTTTTATTTCTAATAAGGGATATTAGATGATTGAAAATAAAATTGTTGTTAATAGTATTTTTTTTTCAATTCCCTATACAATGATCAAGACATAAGGAAAATCTAAGCAACACTGAAGTTAGGAATCTCCAAATACCAACATAACATAGAAATAAGATTAAAATCACATCAACTAATCATTATAATTAGTAATCTAATGGCCAAAGAAAACTACCCACACACAGAATATAGAAACAAGGAAGATATTATGCCGTCGTTCCTAACTTGAACAATCGGTAGAGACATCGTGTAGGTTTTACCAATGTATGTACAAAGTATTAAGAATCAGAATGGAGTAGAAGACTAAAAATGCTAGCTTGTGTTATGAATAACAATATTCAAAAAACTCAGAAGTATCATGTAACAACTGATATCCCAAAAATAAGAGTTCCAGCCATTTATACGTGTCCTAAACCTAAGAAAACATTACTTTAAAATCATCCTCGAAATCATAATATGTGAGGTTAGTTTAACATAGAGCCAATCCATGTCTCGCAAATTTTACAGTTTTCATCACCAATACGGTCTTCAATTTGCGGATATGACATCCATCGCATAGTAAACACACTTTGACTTGTAATTTTGGTGATGCATGATTTGGTTTCAAATATGATCTATGACTCATGGAATTAACACACTTTATCGCGTACTTCAAATTATTTTTCAGTGCTTACTATTATTCTGCGCTGATTGTTTTGCTTGTTTCGCGACACACTTTATGCAGTATGCAACTTTTACTTTTTTTGTTTCGATTTCTCAACCGTTTGCCCTATTTTATAATGTTTCATCATATATCTAAGTATAGATTTCGTTCTATTTAAAACAGTATAAAAAACCCGTTAAAATGCAATCAAAGGGAATTTAGGACAATAATTTCTAACACATAGTAGGCTTAATGAGTGGTAATTTTCTGGCTCATCAACACCCTAACTTAACCTTTTGTTAATTCTTGAGGAAACCAGAAACAACCAGCAACCAATAAAGTATAGAATAGGTACTGTCACATAATTTCAGATCAAGCATCACATGAAAATATCAGGCCACCCTTAAGAAATCATTACACTAACTCTCTCCACACTAATGTCCTAAATAACAAGGTTTAATATTTTACTTAGTGTGTCACAAAGTAGTGGTTTTTATCTTAGATATCAAGTACACCAATCAAATTATATGATGCATTCAAGTGGCATGCCCCCACAACAAAGGGTATGATAGAAGAAATATGCATGCTAGAAAAGAAATCTGAGCTATTGTAAACACAAAGTCATCAATTGGAGATTTGAAAGGCATAATAGAGGGGAAAAATATGGAAACCCAATTGTGGTGAATATCTTGGAGAGCTTTGCAAGGCCTTTAAAATATAAAGGGCAGAGGCCCAAAAGTATGGGACCAATTTGACATTATGGGTCACTTTTGGGCCCAAATATAATAAGTGCAACTTAGGTACTATATATATTTGGTCTTTTAATTTTTTTAGTATTTGTTTGATGATTAAACATTGAACAATTTAGTTTCTTCATTGTAGTTCAATTCAGGGTTCTTATTAGCCGTAGTGCATAGTGTGTGAGTACGGTAGGTGTATCCGTAATTCACATAGTTTGTAGTTGAGTGATTAAGGTGAGTGTATCATTGTTTTCTTGCATAAATTATTTTTCTTAATCTTTCAATTCGAGTCTTTCATTTATGCATTCGATTGATATTTTATTAATTGAATGAGTTGGATTTCATTTTCATAAATTTGAGTTTGAATTTTGCATATGTTTTTGTTATTTATTTCTCCCTCTAGATTCAATTCTAAACCCCTATCTAGAATCATACATTTGGTATCATAGCCTAGGCTCATAATTAGTTTCATTGAATTACAATCCTAGGATTATAAATTAAAAAATCTCAAAAAAAATAAAAAAACCTTAAACCTAAAAAAAAAATTTCTTAGATCCGGGTTAATTCTAGTGTTTATACTTGATTTTAATTACTAGAAACCATTTATACTTGATTTTAATTACTAGGAACCATTCTCCTAGTAATTTGGATCATCTATTTGCATTTTGACTCAATTCCAAGTTTATTGGAAATTTCACCATTGATCAAGCTTGAGGTTGCAAGTGGATCACTTTTTGAGCTTGATTGGTAAAGAACTGGAGTCGAAAAAGTGTATAAAAGTTCAACCATAGTTTTTCAAGGACATTAAATGTCGAATTTCAAGTGAAATAGAGTTGATTTGAGTGAGATTTAAAATTTGGATTGTTTATCCTTAAGGTATTAAATCCATTTTTCAAGCTCACTTTGTGTTTATTGTGTTGTTTTCAAGGCACTGGAAGTGATTATAAGTGTTTCTTATAGCTCAAGGATCTTATAAAAAAATTGGTGAAGATTGGAGTTGATTTGGAAGAGTTTCAAGTTCTAAGGTTCAACATTCATGGTATCCTTCAAACTTAAGAGGAAATTAAGTTGGTTTTATTTGGAAATGGAGTGTTGAAACCTACTCCTAGAAAACATCCTAGTCATAGGGGAGATAGGACAACAGGGAATGCCTAGATGATATTTTTCTTCCTGGGCTGTAGTAAGTAGATCAAGAGGTCCATAAGCAGTGGCAATTGCCCTATGAAGACTCATTAGAGGAGTCGTAATCTCAAATTCTATATGACTCTGAGCTTGTTTGGGGTATTTGGAAATTAAAATTTCATGGTGTTCTTGAGTGTTCTTCATATCTTTATAGTGAAGAAGATGAACAAAGGTGGTTCTTGATACAATTCATTCAAGTCTTTCAAAAGGTGTTTGGGACTTAATTTTTTTCCAAGTCAAGGGGTAAAAGAGGCAAAAGAAGTTGAGATTTCAAAGGAAATTGAAGAAGTGAATTAAGTCTTCTTTTTAGTTGACAAGTTACCTCTTACTAGTCTTGACAAGGACCAATTGTCACTCAAACCCCTCCAAGTCATCAAAGGAGACACATCAAGGGAGTAGAAAATCTTGAAGATGACCAACTTACCCATCCTTCTTAAAGATTCATCACAAGCTTAATGAGTCATCTCCAAGTGTCAACACCAGTCATCATGCATAACAAAGTGAGGCATATCTTGGTGACGATCAACTCTTGACGAGTTTTCACAAGAATGACAAGCTGTCAGAAGGTTAAAGCTCAAGTAATCAAGCCAAGTCAAGTGAAGTAGTGAAATCCTTGGATGAAAATCAACACTCCACTAGTGATGATGAGTCGTCATAAGCCTCACGAGTTATCATAAATTAAGGTTTCAAGTCATCAAATATTTCGAAAGTTAAACAGTGGCAAAGAGGATTGAGAAACTCAACTTGATGAGCCAACATTGGTTTGACGAGTCGTCAACCTTATCCCAAATTGAACACAAAGTTAGTAAGTCTATTAAACCTTGGATTCAATTATCTTATTATGATTATCATATTAATCACTTAGTAATAGTTAATACTAATAGAATACTAGTTCATTTTGAACTCACTTCTTTTGT
>JBDJHY010654123.1:0-16084 GCA_039654485.1 Withania somnifera | reverse complement strand
AAAGTAATAGAGAATGGCCATCGCGATCACGAAAGCTTCGTCGCGATCGCGTAAAAGAAGCTCACCTGCACCAGTTGCAGGTTTTTACAGCTGAACCAAAGGAAGTAACATGCTCCAAATCACCACTCGAAATGCATTCGGTGTCCAATTTTTACAAACCAAATATACATGCACACCCAAAATGACATTTTGTGCTCAACGGCGCAGACGAAATCGAAATCTGAGGTCATTTTGGATAAATATAAACCAAGTAAATACTTAAGCTAAAATTCAAGAATTTTTCACCAGCACCTCAAAAATGCAATGACAAGTACAGAAACTGAACCAACACCTCCACTAGCCTAACATCATTATTTTGAAGCTGCTAGAAGCGTCAGAATTCATGTCCGACACTCCAAACATCAAAATACCACCCAAGCTCCAATTTAGGCCTTAAACTTAACTAAAATCCTTAAATTGGGGTAAATTGCCAACGAAAACTTCAAAGCACAAACTTAAGGTCAATCTTGACTTTGTTTGGAATTTCAGAGCTAACAGAACTGCCATAATTTAATTTTGAGATCGACTTGATGGAAAGTTGACTTAAGTCAATGAGTACTTAGTTTTAACCTCTAAAATAGGCAATTTGAGATATTTTTCTCAACTGAGTCACCAGGGATCCGAACTACCAGTCCCAGCAAGTCATAAATGACTTGAGGCAACTGCTGAAATGCTCTAGAATGGAAAACTTCATGTATTTATCATAAATGACCATGAGGGTCATTACAACATACACTATTTAAAAGGACTTTCATCCTCGAAAGTCAAGTAAAAGCAAGAAATAAATGGGAAGAGAATGTATGTGATGCCTCAAACAGCCATAGATACTGCTTCTACATCTTATTCTCGATATCCCAAGTAGCTTCCTCGACCGAACGGTGCCTCTACTGCACCTTAATCACTAGAATATCCCTAGACCTTAACTTTCTCATATACTTAGCTAAAATTTTCACAAGCTCTTCAACAAAGGATAAATCCTCATCTAGCTGCACTAAATCCTTTCAAATGACATGAGAGTCATCAGGAATATACCATTACAACAACAAAACATGAAATCCCAGATGAACAGCTTCAAGCATAGGAGGTAAGGACAACCTATAGGAATCATCACTGATTCTCTCCAAAATCTTATATGGTCCAATATACCTGGGACTGTGTTTGCCACACCTACCGAATCTCATCACACTGTGCATAGGAGGTATTCACAAAAACACCTTATCACCAACTCCAAACCCTAAGGCACGAAGCCAACGATCAATGTAGCTCTTTTTCCTACTTTGGGCTATCCTCAAACTATCCTGAATCAACCAAACCTGATCAAGAAAATCACACAACAAGTCTGTAGACTTGACTCTGACCTTAAACCATCAAACAAACCAATAGGCGATCTACACCGCTACACTGTAGGAAGACGAGATAGAGAGAACTTCTACACGGAGGATAAAGAATAGACCCACTCTATGATTTCTTAAGTATAACAATCTTCCAACTTTTTCCCAACCTCAATAATTAACATAGTCACAACACTTCTAAGTGCTACTGTCTAATATCATTGTTCCCATAAACCAACTGAAACTACACTTTCTGAACTCTTATACAGCACCCACTATGTTGCCATTCCTCGTGAGACTCCAACTCTCCATGATATCATAATAATTAACACCAAGTACCATCGAACAAATTCTCACAAACAACATTAACATCATACTCAAACTGTGGGTAAGATACCAAAATGGAACAGAATATTAGGCTAAGCCAACACGATAACCTTTGAAATAATGAAACTCCAACTACTAGCACTTGTTATAGATAAGCAACAACTTCCACCATGACAGCTACTCTACCAAGTCTCAATGCACAATAAAAGTCCACTAAACCAAGCTATAGCTAAATTACACACATAACAGGAGTAGAACTCACAATAAGTGATCCCGTGCAATACTCAACATTACCTCCCTATCACATCAAATCCTAGAAACAAATCTATGAACTTACCAACCAATCGTGATTCTGGAAATACCAAAAAGTTGGACAACAACTCCACAATCCATTATAAAAAATAGTTCCTATCATAACCTTATGAAACTCAAATACCTCATACCTTTCTAGTCTACAGTGAGACACACCTGTAGTCAAGACTAACAATTGGCCCATAACCTCTTCCACTCAATTTCAACCATACCTCGGGTTCTAACACAACACGTGAACCTGCCCTTGAGATGCCCTATGTACATCTTACAACCCAACCTTACTTAACCCGAAGAATCATATCACTAATCCTGATTGTCAAAAAACCACAATTGTCTAACTCAAAGAAAGTACAATCACCACAAATCACCTAAAACCAACTTCTACAAGTACCAAGCTAAACACCTTGCACACTGTCACCCAAAACACAACACACTAAATACTTTATTTTTACCCTAACTCGGCTAACCCATAAATCAAGCAAGCATAGCCTATACTAACAGGAGTATCAAACATATCACATCAAAACATAACAATCTCTGGTGCACCTATATCTGCACCTAATTCTATTTACCATAGCAAATCTGACATAATTGACTATCACTTAAGCATCTCCACAACACCAAACCTAGCACAAAGCCTCCACAAATCGATGCACTAACACCAAGCCTAAATTTATATGAGAAATTTTTACCAAAGATAAGCATAAGCTGATACATTAAGAAAAATAACTCCCTTTCCAAATATTTCCAGAGATGGACACTAGCACCATAATATAATAATTCTTTAAATCCCAAGGCAATCCCAGTGCCTGCAATTACTAAAATTGGCTATACACATCACACTATAGTGAAACTACACCACCATACTTGGAATGATTAAATCAACACATCTTGATTTGGTACTTGCTATGGACTTTCGTCTATTACCCCACAAAGCTAAAACGCTGTGCAAACTTGCACCAATCGAGTTTAATATAAAATCTACCACAACCCTTATATCATTGAACAATCCAACTCAGGAGCCACACTCCCCATCCACTACTATGAATGAAACCCATTTGTAAGAACACATCGACACATTATTAATCAAAACTCTACATCGACACCACGAATATGCCACTCTCCAAACCTAGAAAACTCATCTAAAACTGATACCACCTTTGAAATAGATAAGAAAACATTCAATACATGGTTCAAAATCAACAAATGGTAACAACTCATGCTCAAGTGGGTGGTCAGGTGGGTCAATTAAATCAACCCCTACGATATAATAACAATGTTGAATGACCAAATCATCGATTCTAATGCCGTTAATGAATATAAGCTATTCCTAGTGTCACAAGGAGTACTGGACACGACTCTCAGTGGCTACCAAATTCCTAACCATGTAGCCTAAAATCTAACAGGCAGGGCCAATACTGTGATCTTCGCACGAGTGCCGAGACTAGATAGAGACTAAGGATAACCTACCTCCTTCAGGAAATACAATACTTCTAACCACAATATAATTCTGTTGTTAATGAAACTAATTAATGAAACAAAACCAGGCCTGGTACCAACATGCTACAACAAAGTTAAAGCCTCTTAATCAGCTACCCAATTGGGTCCAATCCACTACTAAAAAGTTCAGTTATAAAGCGACAAGCAATAACTATCAATATGTGGTCTATTAGCCAATAATAAAACATAGTGGAAAATACAATAATCAAATAGGCAACAAGAATCACCAAGGCACACCAAAAGATTACTAAGACAATAGATTACTAAAATCAGTCAAATAAAAGTCATAATGAATAATAGCAATGTAAAAATCAAATCTGAGATCTTTGTAGTTGCCTTTGCTGAAGTCAAGGTAAAAATAGGCATAGCATATCCATGATCAACAAAAAAACCGACCCAAACCACCTACTCACCACACTGAGCATTACCTGGGGCATCCGCCTCTCCACGATGAACATCTCTAACTAGTGGATGCACTGATTCAGGTGCAACCCTAATGAAGACTGAATCACCACATGTTGTAGGCGCTCTCTACCAAGGTGACCTATTATACTATAATCATAGCACATCAGACCTTGAGGGCAAACCCTATAGGAATGACCGCAGATACAGCAATGGAAGCATAACCCTAATTACCTACGCTTCCAAAAATCCTTTGGCAATAAATTTGGACCACCCTAGCCTAAATCCACAGTAGGAATACCTCTTGCAGTCTATTCGAAAACCCTAACATCCGACTTAACCTCAACAGAAATATATGGTGTGATCTAAATTTCTGGTGATGCCACCTGAATTGATGGTGACAAAGTCAGAGTCACATACAATAATGGCTGAGATGAATTACATGACAAAGCATCACTAGAACCACCTATCTGAACACAATGTGAAGCAGGCTGAATAACTACCCCGTTGGGAGCAAGTTCTAACATAATGACCCTCGATGCCACACTCATAGCATGACCCTGCTAGCTTATTTTATGAGAACTATGACCAGCCCCCAACTGACCATGACGATTGGAAGATCCAACACTACGACCACTTACTCTATTGGACACCCTGCACAATCCTTCCATAAGCTTCGAGTGGACTAACACCTAAGCAAAAGAATGTCCTACCATTATCAAGGGCTCCACCGCTAACTGAAGAGGTAAAATTAAAACATCCACAAACCTCTGTGCTTTATCCCAATTAGTAGGGAAAATTATGGAAGTACACCTAACAATCTCATAAAAAACAAACCTCATAGTCAGTGACGGACATCTAACCCTAGTGTAGACACCTAAGATCTCTCTACCTCAGTAAACCATTAACCATAACGGGAGGTACTTTCTCGGGTGCTCCTACATGACTACACCTCAAATATCCTGTAACAAACTCTGTAAAATTGGTGTGGTTGAAAATCCAATCGACTCCAGAACTAATCTTAAGTTTACTGTACATTGTAACTAAATATCTGACGGTTGCTAGTCTGTGGCCAGAAATATACGGAAACCCTGTACAATCCTTCCATAAGCTTCGTGGGCCAACATCTAAGCAAAAGAATGGCCTGACATTATCAAGGGTTCCACTGCTAACCGAATATATAAAATCAAACCATCTACAAACCCCTGTGCTTTATCCCGATTAGTAGGGAAAACTATGGCAATACGCCCAACCATTTTATAAAAATGAAACTCATACTCAATGACGGACATCTAACCCTGGTGCAGACGCCTAAACTCTCTTTGCATAGGTGAACTATTAACCATAATGAGAGGTACTTCCTCTGGTTCTCCTCTCCTGACTACGCCCAAAATCTCCCGTAATAAACTCTGAAAAACTGGCATGGTTGAAAATGTAATCGGTGCTGAAACTAATCCTAAGTCCACTATACATTATAACTAAATATCTGACAGCCATTAGTTTGTGGCCGAAAATAACCCTCTACTCGTACCTTGAGCTCTAGCTGTCTCAATGACTCTAGAATGTCATCTACTACTGTCTCACTCCCATTCTCTGCCCCTCACTGGAGTCCTTGCTACTGGTATAGAATACTTGCCCTTTCTTGTGGAAGAGTTCAAATGCACCATCTATGGAAGGATAAATGTAAATAAATAAGTTTTTGAGGAAACATCAAAGGAAGAGGTGCATGAGTTAGGATCAAAAAGGAGAAGTTATTTCCTTAATTCCACCATAGACTCCCAAAGATAAGCAACGGATGTCTATTCGCCAAACCGCAGTACTGTACTAGACATTGGTTCTGTACACTAACACCGACGAACCTAGGCTCTGATACCAAATAGTCACGGCCCAATTTCGTGGATCATGATGGCACATATTATACAATCAGTAAGAGAACCAAAATTCATAGTTTGAAGCCGAAGCAAAAGACTACTATACCAAATACGAAAGTATATTAATAGACATAAGATAAATAAGTGCAAAAGTTATAAAGAATCAATAAACTTCCCAAAAACCTGGTATTAGTGTCAAACGAACCACTAAGTACAGAAAACAATGAAACTGAAATTGATTTGATACAACTGTATCTCCAAATATAAGGAGATTACATTAAAATGCCTAAGCTGAAGAGAAGTAGGTATAAGCCAGATGTCAACCTCACCCTGAATCTCTAAAGTAAAATAGGATTCAAATGACCAGTAATCTGTATATCCCGAACAAAAACCTATACTCGAATCTACATATGGGCAAGTATAGTATGAGTACAAGTCACTGAAGCAACCCATACCTATTAGGCTTCGAGGGCCCACTGAGCACATAATAATAATAAAAGCAGTAAATGATAGAGTACAAGAGAAAGGTCACAGAAGCAAATAGAACAACATGGAGAACTAGCTACTCAAATAAGAATCCAGTATCACATAGACGATATCGCTAGCTAATCACATAACAGGATCTCAGGAAACGAAAGAAAATGTACCCGATGTCTTTGCAACAACATATGTGAATAATAATTCAATAAATAGGAATCAAAAAAGATAGGAGTAGAAAAATAGACGGTATACCAGTAACCTTAAGTGAAAGAGTAAATGACTGAATAAGAGTGTAAGGCACAAATCCCACATAACATGAAGCAGTAATTAATAAATGATAGGAAATAAATAGTAATAGAAATATCAAAATAAAATAATTAAATGTTGACAAGTCCCCCATAAGGAAGCACAGTGTACACAGAAAACATGCTCACCCATAGATCCCCCACCCGGTCTATGAGCACACTGAAGAAAATAAGTACAGAAAAGTAACATACACATGATCATTATCAAAACCTCACATCCCAATTTTAGAATCATAATGTTATCCCACTGGCATCTTATGCCTCATATCAATGTTATCCTGCCGGCACTTTGTGCCTCATATTAGTGTTATCCCGCTGTCACTCTATGTCTCATATCAATAATATTCGCTAGCCGTACTCAGAAAATCAAGGATTACAATGCCATTATATGGTAATATCACCTAAGGACCTCAGTAAATCAGTATTATCATGTTTCCACAACCAATAGTGCCATCTGTGTCAAAAAGCTGTACTCATTATCGTACGAAGACGGTCTCAAGTACCAATGCTGTACTCACTACCGAACGGAGTCGGTCTCAAGTCCCAGAATTTATTAGTAAAAAAACACTTTTCTGGATGCTAGTGTGTGATGTCTAGACTAAAAAAAGTAAAAATAGTTTTATCGGGTGCTCGATACAATATCGAGACTAAAACAGTAAAAGATAATTACTTATATTATTATTAAAGTGTTCTCATTTATTTCTTTATTACCGCTATAAAACTTTAACATCAAATCATCTGCTAGCCATCATGGCTCATAAATCAGGAGGTCATACTACCTAGCCCCAATGCACTCTCATCAGAGCCTTAGGCTCGGCCTATCACGTCATGAATACCCAGCATATGAACAACATATATATATATATATATCAACATATAATCATCCACTGCCTATGCCTTTCACAGGTATCTCTAATAAAATGCTAAGTCTTGGGTCTCATATCACTCGGGTGCCAAAATATCAATATCAACATGGAACGGACAAAAGAATGTTACATGGGTACTATACAACCTAGATATCCAACCCAAGGATGCTATTTAGTACAATTATTAAAGCTATAAGCCCAGAGATAGCCCTACGGAGCCTACCTATCATTCGATGACAAAGTGCTGTAATCTCACGAATATTGCTCCTACTGATATCAAATTATCCCCGAATGATCTGAAACTTACGTCAAAGAATTTTATATATTAATACGAGTCTAATGGTGTAATTTATAATAAATTTTAGACTGGGCTAAAAATCGAGCTTGTGGGGCCCACTTGCCGAAACTAAAAATAAGTTTCATGACGAGGTTCCCAACGGTACCAGGAATCCGTGCTCCAAATTGAGCACAATTCGAGTACGGGAAGGGGTTCAAAATAGCCTGGGAATTTTGAGGGAAGGGGTTAAATCTGTAACGATTCGACAATTCGAACACCAAAATACCACTCAGGCTCCTCTCTAGGCTATAAACTTAACTAAAATCCACAATCTCACCTAACTTGCAAGAGAAACCTCCACAACACAAACTTAAGGTCAATTTTGACTTTCTTTGGTATTCTGGAGCTAACGGAACTGTCAGAATTAAATTTTGAGATCATCTTGAAGGAAAGTTGACCTTGTTCAACGAGTACTTACTTTTAGGCTCTAAAATAGGGAATCTGAGATATTTCTCAACCGAATCGCCAGGGATCTGAACTATCGGTCCCAACAAGTCATAAATGACTTTGGACAACTACTGAAATTCTCTAGAATGCTAAACTTTGAATATTCATCATAAATGACCATGAGAGTCATCACATATATGCTCTCCTAAATTAACTACGATCCCGAACCTCGAGTAATGGCATCAGAGATGAAACACCTACCCTGGGGGAGCCTGTTGAGGGAAAAGTACACATCCATACATGGAAAAATATAAAACTATCATAGCTCAGTCCAATACAACTTACTCCCCGGATAGCACCAGGCTAGGGCACAATATTGTTATATAGGGCTGCAAACGATCCACTATAATAATGTCATCACATAGGGCTACTAACTACCTAGAAAAGATGCATAGGACTATCTATGGACAAAGATCACACACGCCTTAATCATAAATAATATCTCAGGTAGGAAACAGAGTAATCAACCTACCTAGATCAGCTCTAAAGACACAAACCTAAATCAAGGAGCTACAAAGCTCTAACCACTAGTATAATTCCTTCCCCAACCTCACTATGTTCTAGAGTTGGTGTATAACAATACGTACCAATGGTGTTACTCCTCCCCCAACCATACTACAGTTGAGTGTCGGCGTTGAACATACCGGTAGGTAAAGATAGCCCCAAGGTAAGTAGTTAAGATACAAGCTAGCTAAGTAGGCCTTAAGAAGGAAGAATAGGCATATCAAGACCCGACTAATACTCTCAGCCTTGAGATAGTGCTTTGATACATATACTACACTTACACCAGTCTGAAGAAAGTAGATTGTAGTCTACCTAGATCTAATGATATCCTCCAGAAGCATATCCAAATATAAAAAAATCACGTACGAATCTTGCACGAGGATAAAAAAACATAACCCATATTTCAAGACCAGGAAAACAAGACCGATATTGCTATATAAATAGCAGGGTCGAAATTCAAACTAAAAATCGGTCCGTAAACCCTAATAGCTCAAAAATGAAAATACTTATAGCAACACATAGAACACAACTCATACAACATATAATACAAAATAAGGCCTAAATTAATGGTAGAAATGGAAGATATAAGCCTTGAAAATTTATGTAATAACGAAAACAAAGAATTACCTGGTAGAAATGATAGTAGAATCAAGACAACAAGTTTCTAAGAATTAAAACTTGAATATCTACCTCAATAAGTGCTTAACTATCTCTACAAAATCAAGAAATTAAGAGAGAAATCAAAAAAATTCAAGAAAACTTTGTAAATAAGACATTGTATATAGACCCACTAAATGATGATAAATTGCTCATTTTGGTTGATTTATCGATTCATTGACTAATTTATTAGCCACCCATTTATTGGTTACTTGGATGATAAATCAACCACCGCAACCCTTGTCTGATAATCTTTTAGGTAGGTTTCACGAAAGGACATAAAAATGGAAATGGGGTCCGATTTGGACCCTCTATATATGAAATATTTATGTAATCGACATTGCAGACTCAAAGCGGGATTGTATAAGATGAATAAGGCTTGAAGAAGTTATAATTATAAGGGAATTAATTTATAAAACTGTCAGGGAACTAACCTACTGGTCCCATCCAGTTATAAATGACTTGGGATAGTTATAATAACGGTTTAAATGCATAAAAATTATGGGAATCATGAAAATAGACTTGAGTGACATTACATCAACATCAATACATAATTAAGAACCAACTAAAGAAGTGGACAGTGTCAAAATAGAAACCAATGATTCCCAACCAAATGATACTAATCAGTACTATTATTTTCCATATAAGACAAGTCTAAGATCATAATAAGCCGTAGCCTACCTGTCCTTCGAAGAAAAGCTCATAAATATAGTATAGAAGATGCCCGGACTGCTCCTAAACTCAAAAAATATGCAAACGATCTCAAACAATCACATAACTATCAAAATAATAATCTACACATCAATACGATTCAAATGATTTTCATAAAGCTATGAAAATAACAAAAATATAGGTCAAAATATGCATAAGCCCGCAAAGCCGAAACTCCAAACAAAAGATATAAAAATTTTCCCTACATCGTGTGGAACTCATAAGTAAAATTTGGAGAAAAAAAAAAGAAATAATCTTGAAACGATAAACTAAAGTGAAGAGCTAACTTTATGAAACTTTATCTTAGCCTTAGTCACAGACGAGACATAAACC
Organism: Withania somnifera; assembly: GCA_039654485.1. Lineage (NCBI taxonomy): Eukaryota > Viridiplantae > Streptophyta > Magnoliopsida > Solanales > Solanaceae > Withania > Withania somnifera. The sequence goes on along the minus strand of JBDJHY010654123.1, from coordinate 5,662 downwards.
TCATAGATATGAGCTTTCCTTTACGTGTAAGGCCTTGTAGATGAGAAGTATCTCTTGCGGACAAAACATCACAGGTGCAACATGCACTAGAAGCACTCACCAGCAATTCAACTAAGAAATCCAACTTCGAAACAAGGTTCAGAATGTATTTAAAACATGATGTACCCAAATCAAATATTCTACCAGCATGGAAATGACATTTCAGACTCAACGATATAGATAAATTTTTTATCTAAGACCATTTTTATGAAATTTTGAATAAAGTCAACCCTCAACCTAAATTACATAAATTCCAATCGAGTACTCGAAATGAGCTTGGCTAACCTGAGGCCTGAATAAACACTTCACCCAATCCAAACTCTAAATTTTAGAGTTGATGGTGCAGTCAGATTTCCAATATGAGGCTCTAATCATAAAATGAAAACTCAAACTTCACTTATGACTAGAAAGCTCATAAAATATGCTAAATGAGATAACCATACAACGAAGGCCTCCGGACATAAACTAGGAGTTCCTCTAAACCAAAATCAACGTCTTGGATCTAATGAAACTATTAGGATTGAATCCCAAGATATTTTTCAAGGAATATTGGCTGGAGTCAATAATATCAAAAGTTAAAGATTTAAAATAGGGAAACAAATATAACAACCAAAGGACCTACACATGAACTAAACCATCGGTCCATATAAGTGAAAAATGACCTAGGGCAGCTACAGGAATGCTCTATGATACAAGTGTATACAAAAAATATGGAAATGACCACTCCTCTCCTCTTAGTATTATAGTGGTTCCATACTAACCTTTTTTATATCTAAGATTTAACTATCGTGTCTCAAGCTTAAGTTAATAGATGAAACCTTCAAATATGTGTTGTTATTTTATTTTACTAGTCTCTAAGTATCTCTCAAGAAAGTATACAATATGTGAGAGCTCTTAATGTAGGCCTCCATAAGAAAACAATAATACATGTATTCACACTGTTAAAGAATCACTTTTGTACTTAATCCATCATGGTTCCCACGACCCTTGTTTTGGTTTTTATCCATTTATTGTCAAAGTCTTATTATAAAGATTCAATAAAGAGAGCATGAAAATAACACTTAAGATGATTGAGTAACTAGTTGCAAGAATAATAATAAAGAATGTAGTGGATTTTTGTCAATCAAAGTACAGTTGCAAAACACTTTCAAAGTATAGGAATAACCCGCTAACCCGCTAAAAACATGTGTAAGAATGTTTAACCTCGAAATAAATCCCTATTAAAAGTATTTTTTATACATAGGAAACTTTTCCTAAACATAATAGGAAAAATAAAGTCAGCCTAGGAGTGTATGGGCTATATGGATGCACCATGACCCGTATAGGATCTTTGTGCATCTTCACTTGGCTTATTCGTCTTTCAGTTTAACCCTATGCGCATTGTCAAGGCTCGTGGTAATTTGTCATAGCTTATATGAAGTCTTTGTGTAACCTACCTTTTTCAAGAAAGCTTCATCCCTCACTGCTCAACTCTACAGATCTCAATTGACTTCTATAACTTTACCATGGCTTGTATGAGCCTCCGTACATGTTGCCTTGAGCTTTGGACTTCTTTATATATGAATACATATCAATTTAATTTATCTATAATTAGTGTCATGGATCATGGCACTATCATATGACCCATTCCAAGCTACGTGTCTCCTCACATAACTTTTATTCTGGAGTTGCAAATACCATAATGTTCTAGGTGCATACAAGAACTAGTACGAGCCATATGGGTGTACCACAGCTTATACCAGGCCATTGTTCTTGTTTCCTTTACAATTCATTTTACCTGCACACTTCCTATTTCTCTGTCAGATTCCCATGAGCCATGCAACGACTCGTGGTGTGTTAGTATGTCTTGTGCAGATCCTCTGTATGGTTTTGCTTTAATCATGGGTTTCTTGAGTTTAGAAGGGAACCTATTTGTTCTTTTTCCAATGTTCCCTAGTACTGCTTGTGCCTTAGAAGTACGGTCCATATGGGGCATCATATGACAATATTTGACCAAATTTTCAACTTGTTCTCACCCTTTGCCTCAAGGAGTTAATTTTCTTAAAAAACTTAACAAAACACATCAGATTTACAAAAAGATGCTTAAGATATCACACTAATATTTGTTTTAAGCATCGATAGTGTCGTAAATCCATGATACATCAGACATGCTAGTAAATTTAAATGTAGTAATCATATAATTCTCTTTGTACTATATTATTATATGATTTAAATTTAGGTACATTTTCACATTTTCATGGCTGGTGAGTATAAGTAATTTCTAGTCAAGTGTTGATGAGTCCTCATCCCCTAAGGACTACTTTATTCATTCAGATATTTTAATTTATTTAGTTATTAAGTTATTTAGACTTGGCTTAGGGTCTCATCCCAGTAACTCATCAGTCATTAGTAGAGGCTTTATAGATAGTCAGTTAAACAACTGTAGTTAGTTTTCAAATAATGTATTTCATAGTTATAAATAGTTTTATTTATTTATATTATAATTGTTCATCCCATGCTTCAGCTTTCGCATTCTAGTTATGTTTTGTCTGTCATTCCAGGATAAGGAGCTTGCCGGTCCACTTGTTGTTTTGAGTGCTTATAACATCCAGGATGTAGACCTGGGTCGTGACATTATCATGCCTAATATCACATAGAACAACCATAACATAGACTCATGGAAACTCATGGATGAATAAAATATATGATACCAACTTAAAGTGAATAAAAAACTTGAAGAGCAATTCACCGAGGCTAATAATCCTTGAAGACTATTCTTTCTCTTGTTCCATGAGTAATTTATCAATGTCATCAATTAAACTCTTGATTTGTAATCTTCCTTTTGAGTAGTAAACTACGACTAAAATCCCTAACAAAAATCATATGAATCATGAAATTCCAATCGAATAATTAATTATGACATGTGTTGCATTTAAATACATATACAGGTGTATACAATCATAAAAGCAATATAGAATTTTGATTCAAAGTAGCACACCCAAAGAAACTTGTCAATTAACTATTTAAAAAATTAAACTAATACTAATTGTTTGTTGAAGTTGTACATCTAAGTCATATTTTAAATTAACTGAAGTAAAATAAAAAGTAAATACCTAATGAGCAATTAATAAAACAAAACAAAGATTCTAATGTACTCAATGAATGAAGACGATCTAGGGCTACAAATTTACTAGAAATCATGTCGAGCAATCATTTTAATAGAATCTAAATTTTTTGTAATGTTATTAGTTCCAGTTTGATATCAATTTTGGCCATCACGTAATGACCCGAAAAGTTATTTTTCCCATTTTCCCTAAACTTACCATTTCATCATTCTTGAGAGGTTTCTTGAGTAATATTTGGTTTGTTACGGGTTTGATTTAGAAATTGGATCTAAAGAGTTGCATATTTTGAGAATTATTCAGTTTTAGAGGCCTTTATGTTGAAAATATTTGAGTTTTGGGGCCATATCAAGAGTTACGAGTCTAAGAATGAAACTCCTCTAGTTGCAGTAGCTTTGGAATCCATAAATAGGTCTACCAAGACCATCACTATTAGTTTTATACTTTTCATGTTGACTATAACTCATTTGACGGGATAACATTGAGTTTTAAGGCCAAAGTTTGACTTTGATCAACATTTGATGAATTAACACTCAAATTCGAATTTTGTTGGTTCCTTTGGATAATTAAGGTCAAATTGGTCTGGAAAAAGGTTTGCATAGTAATTACATAGGTTCTGAGTACGTTTAGATACTTTTTAGCAAAGTTTGTTTTTAATGACAATAGGATATATCAGATCACAGAGACTTTATATTCCCATTTTGATGATTACAATGTGTTTTTAATGTTTTTTACAAAAAAAAAATCATATATTATTTGTGTTTATAGGATTCCAGAATGTTCGGGAGCTAAAACAAAAGTTAGAGCCAAAATCAAGATGAAAGGAGGGTACTGGACATACCCTAGGGGAATGGTCCATGAATAGGATCATATCAAGAAAACTTAGAATCATCGGGGTTGGTAATTTACCTTAAAAATGCAGTACGGGTCCTACCCCCAACCGTGCTCCACTTGTTTGCATTATTTGGCTTCTAGATAGCTTTTTAGTAAAGGGTTGTTCGGGATTTCACATATTCCCTTGTTTATAGGAAAGTATTGCATGACTTTAGTCACATTATTCAAACTCCAAATTATTTTTTAAGCATCGTAGAATATATATTTTTTTCAATTGAGAAGATTCAACCGGCAAGTTTCAAAGGATTCAAGACCCTAGGTAAGATTTTCAATCACAATCTCTATTATTCATGGATCTAAATATGGTTTTACTTTTACTTCTTATATTTTTCAAGAATCATGTTGTGCGTTTAAGACCCATGCTTTTTATTATTAAAAGTGGTGTTTGGACTATCAAATTTAACTTGGATTTCATGTTAAATGTTATTTTTGGAATACCCCAACTATGGGTGACTTGAATTTCATGAAAACTTCTTGATTCATAAAAGGGGTTTTGGCTTTATTTTTGGGAATAGTTTTAAATCCAAGTTAAGTATTTATTTATGGGTATTTTATATCATAAATTATCATGGGAATTTTTTTATTTTACTAGAATTTGTGGAATTGAAAGAACAACGCAAAGGCAAGGCACCCGCTTAGCTATATCCTCATTTTCTTAAGGCAAGTGGAGGCTAGATCCTATTACAAAGTGTTGTAGGATTTTTTATATGTTTAATTTAATTTATATTGGGGGTAATAGTGATTATTATGGGGTGATTGTGTGGGTGAAGTGACGAGTATTCACCCGAGAACTAGACTGAAGCATGTGGGGCTAAAAACACGAAATAAAAATGAGTAAATGTTTGGTGATTTAATTTACTCTACTAGAATAAGAATCTATGTGTCCTTGATATGCCTATTCTATGTTATGTTATATTCCATCAATTCCGTAATTTAAATTGTGCCCATGAGTGGCCTTGGTTGAATTGTTGTGATCTTGCATTTGATAATTTGCCCGTGCGGTGGCCTTGTTTACTTACTTGCCATTATTTGTTTCTTTTATTAAGTTGCATTACCTTGAGTAAATTTGATTAGAATGGAATGAATCCTTACTTGATATTATTCCCTTGAGTGGAAATTTCCAGATTAATTTGATTCTTTAATTAATGTTGTGCCTATGAGTGGATGGATTTGTTAGTCCATTATGCATCATTTTATCACAGTGTTGGTTAGGATACAAAAAGGGCAAGGATCATGGTTTGATTTATAATATTTCTATGACTATAATTATAATGCGAATATGATAGGGCTGAGGTGCAATTTACAACATGGTCATGATATTTACATATGATTTAAAAGGACAGGGTTGAGGTGCAATTTTTTACACGGTTATGATCTGGATATATAATTGGGGAATCAAGGACCAACCTTTAATTTATGTTATTTCTAGTGCCTTCTTTATATGGATTATATGGTACATATATGGATTTTTACAGTTATTCCTTTAGCACCCATCTTATAAGTCTATTACTCGGATGCCTCAGATGTACCCTTCCTATCATGGGTATACTTGTGTGTTGAGAACTTATATAGGTGTAAAGGAACCTTTCTTGAATTAGGGGATAGATAGTGGGATTCTCCCATAAGTC
>JBDJHY010654013.1:0-16084 GCA_039654485.1 Withania somnifera | reverse complement strand
GGTTAGTGGTGTTCTAACATAATAACTACAAAACCATCACATACGATATAATTATCCTTAATACAAAGCTAATTAATACAGGTTAAGTGGATTTACAGTAGGTAAAACTGCCTAAGATCGTTAGCCTAGCCCAAATGGTAAAGAATACCGATGTCATAAACCTTGAGAATCTCAATACACCACCTTTAGCTCAACTTGAACTCAATATGGCTCAAGATATACTTCAAGCTTCAATGGTCGGTGAAAGTATCACAGTGAACCCCGTAAAGAGAGTGTCTCCAGCTCTTAGGCACAAATACTACAGTTCCACTTCCAAATCATGCGTGATGATGTTGTGCTCATTTAACTTCAACAATTATGAATCATAAATATTAAATCAACCTAAGTGCATCAACATGCAACCCAAACCGATACTAGAAGCATCACAATAAATGGTATAAGGTTGGTCTTCGAATAGAAATGTCAACATTGGTGCTGAAGTGATCAACTCCTTAAGCTCAGAAAGATAGACTCACATTCCTTAGGCCACTTGAAAGGAACATTCTTCCTAGTCAATCTAGTCATAGGATATGTTATTGACGATAAATACTTCACAAATCATCTATAATAACCATCCAATAAAACAAAATTGTGAACCTTGATAGGAGTAGTAGGGTAAGGATAATCACGAACTGCAGAAATATTAATTGTAGACACACGAATACCCGTTGCAGAATCAACATGACCCAAAAATGCAATAAGATCCAAACAAAACTCACACTTCGGGAACTTAGCATAAATCTTCTTAGTTCTAAAAGTATAGAGTACAATCATCAAGTTCTCCTCATGTTCCTCTTATTATTCAAGTAAACCATGATGTCAATGATCAAGACGACAATGAAAGAATCCTAATACGGACTAAAAACCCGAGTTGTAAGATCCATAAAAGTTGTTAGAGACTAGTCAACACAAATGACATAACGAAGAACTCATAATGTTAATATCTAGTCTGAAATGCAATCTTCGGATTGTCCTTAAAACGTATCCTCAACTGGTGATAACTTGACCTCAAGAAAATCGTAGAAAACACTAAAGAAATCTGAAGTTGTTCTAAGAGATCATCAATACAGGACAGAGCATACCTATTCTTAGTGGTACCCTTATTTAGATATCTGTAATCATGTACATACACAGGGTACCCATATTTCTTTTTCAAAAATAACATCAGAACACCCCATAGGGAAACACTTGGACAGATAACGACCTCGATAAGCAAGTCCTAAAGCAGAACACTAAGCTCCTAGAGATTTTTTGGAACCATGAGGTATAATGAAATAAAAATAGTCTTGGTGACATTCTCAACCTCAATTACAAAATTAATATCTCGATTGGGTGGGAGGCCAGGCAAATAATCAATAGAGACATTAAGAAAATAACAAACCATGAGTACAGACTCATGGGAAGGAGGAACAAAACTCATATCATGAATATATACTAAGTAATCTAGTCATCCCTCTATGCTACATCTATGGGCCTAAATACAAAAATTAACCCGCACTAGGGAGTGACTAGCTAGACCCTGCAACACCACATGGCATACATCATACACAGATAAGGTCACAGTCTTGGAATAGGAATCTAGAACCTCAAACTGAGGGGATAACCAATCCATTCCCAGTATCACATCAAAATCAATCATGTTAAGATCTACAGAATGACTCTGGGTGACTAAATCCCACACAATAAGAAAACAAGAATGATATACAAAACCCACCACTAAAGACTCACCTAAGGATGTATCCACATAAGTGGGCACAGGTAAAGTTTTGAATACCATATACAAAAGGGGAGAAAAATATACAAATGCCTAAGAATAAGTAGAACCAGGGTCAAACAATGCCAAGGAAAGATGGTCACAAACGGATAACATACCCGTGTTCATAATATTAAAATCTTATAATAGGTCTCTATCAGGTATAGCATACAGCTAACGACACTCACCACCTGTTATTCTCCCCAGCCATCGTCAATTGAATAAAGTGAAGACTATACTGATTTACTAGACTAAACCATCTAGACCTGTTTCTGTTTTTATTATTGCTATTAGAGCCTACGCCTATCTTATCATGTATCTGCAGATAAGGTACCAGTAAATTCTCCCTAGTGGTGTTGTCTGTTATTGCTGCCCCTTTGGTTAAAGAGATGGTGTCTCTCCATGGTACGAGTATGATCAACAATATATGAATGGTTTCCCACTGGAAAGTAAAAAAACAACCTCCATAAGAACCTTTGGCCTCAACAGAGCTTCAATATAGCTAATCAACTCATCCTTTTTAGGCATCATATCAGTCCTATACCAAGAATGTTTAGTGAAATGTCCCTCATACTTAGTGACTAACATAGAACCCTATTGTAAACTAACGAACTACGCAATAAGTCCCTGTTGTAGGCTCCTTGAAACATACTTGGGAATAAAGACCTCTATAAACTTATCCCATGTAATCAAAAATGATCCCGCTGGACAACCTTTAAGTATACTCTCCACCAATCCTTTATTGGTCTCTCCAACTGATATCAAATAAAATCAAATCCATAGGACACTATAAAACTCAAGGTCAACAATCTCTCTACACACTCTACCATAAAATCATGGGGATCCCATCTAGCGCCTCTTCAAAACCTTGGTAGCCTCATACGTGTGAAGTGAATGTGCATCTTTGCGTCTACGAAAATCATAACTAGAACAACAAACTATGTTTGAGCTAGATACACCTTAAAATAAGGTGTTGTTTAACAGGGATTGGCTGTACTACAGGATATGGGGCACCTTATGCCACTCCCTGAGCAGAGGATAGGGGCCTATCAATGGGAACCCCACCAAACATAGAACCTATATATTGACTAATTCCTCTCAAGGACCCGTTTGAAGACCTATGCAACTGTGTAGGAAGTAGGTCTATTGGTGTAAAAACTGGTTGTGCAGCTCTTGAATGAGCTCGATGAAGATCTCTGACTCCATCCTTCCCTCAAACTGGATCTCTTTACAAGGATGAGGAGTATTATCTCTCTTAGTTGTGGCAGGTGTGGGAACCATTTACCAAAGAATGAAGCCAATATGAGTCTATAGAAACCAATGGGAAAATACACATGAGATGAGTTAGTAAAAATTGTAGTTCAATAAAGATCCATGTAGCCTCCAAAAGATACAATAGAAATATCTACGTACCAATCTATGTGATTCTACCATATACTTAGTCCTACAACTATAGATATCGATGAACCTATGTTCTGATACCACTCTGTCATGACCCAAAAATTGGGTTATGATGACTCCTAAATCCTACATGTGGAAATGACTAAATCTCAGCCCAAAGTGACAAGGAATGGGTTGGCACCCAAACTAACAACAAGAACAACAAAAAAATAAGAAAAGAGAAGGAATGCAGTAAAGAATAAAATAAGGAGAAGAACAACAATATACATAGAAAACCCAAAACCATATATCATGGTTATAGAGAATCTATACAACAGTCACTAGATGGATACATCCCAAAGAGAAAAAAAATAAAAAAATAGCTATCTTAAAGCAAAAAAAAAAGGACAAAACACCATCAGAAGAAGACTGGTCAAGCTTGATCATTAAGTGCTCACCATGTCTCTGGAATCAGTCTCTAACTTAGCCTACACGGCCATGACCTCCCTGGTAACTCATATCCGGATTTTCTTCACGAAAAAAATAAAGAAGTGCATCATAAGTACCAAAACACGGGTATCAAGTAGGCATCATAGGCCAATCAGGAAAAAGAAAGCATAGATAAGGTAGTGGGCAATCATATAATCAAGAAAGTTCAATAAAAAACAATTATAGAGAAATAAGGATTGAGAGAAGCAATTACATATAAGCATTGTGAAAGGATCAACTAACTAATGCATAAGTGATAGTAAGTCTAAGCACTAATAAGTGAAAGGCAACGTGAGAAGTACTTGTATCTCTAGCACAACAACAACAAGTATGAAGAATAATGAAACTTTTAAGAGTCACAACAGGTAAGGAAAAGAATACTAACAACGGATAAGAGACTAAAAGAAGTAAACAAAATGGGAAGATCGAAATTAATACCCTTCCTAGCATCATATACTACCAGTGGGACAAATAATAAGCTAACTAAGAATACAAAAACTACCTGATGCCTTACCCTACTAGCAAGCACATGTGGTTATCCAAGGAACCCAACGTGACTTCCCTCATAATCTCAGAAAGTAACAATAAGAGCAAACTATAAAATGAACAAGGTGCTAAGAAAAGTAACAAAGGTGCCAGCACGCACCATCTTTGGGTTATTCCCCAAATTATAGGTACTCAAGGGAGACATGTATTTACACTACTAATCCTTTTTGTAAACCCCTCCCTCGGAGTGTTCATAAGATATGGCATAAGCCACCCAGGAAGGCAGGGCCTGTGGATGGATATAATCCCTCATGCAAAAAGAACCTCTAAATATAAAACTCAAGGAATGAACCATAGATAAAGGATGCAAAAACCCGAGATCAGCCCATATAAGATATCTAAGTAAAATTCAAGAACATCCCTAAAGGAAAATCCAGAAACACCTTGAAAGATCACAAAATAAGGACAATATGGTGATCAAATAACTCTATACGGTCCACCAGTCGTTGAAGGTATACATATATTATTTAAAACACAATTCTAATTTAAATAAGTTGGTTCTAATTATATTTAGGAAAAATTTATCCATACAACAGAGTGGTCCTTGAAATTGTACATATAAGCAGGAAAAACACTTTTAGATATTAGTCTAATGAAAACCTAGGTAATAATATAATATTTACTCAAAGAAACCCAAAACAATCATGTATATGTCTAACCAGAATTTGCATGCTTTTAATACATTAAAACAATGGACTAGATCGGCCACTAAGCCACCAACTTGGATTACGAGATAACTTTTAAGCTTAACCACTAAGTTATTCCCCTATAAAACCACAATATAGTCCATAGTCTTATAAAAAACACGCAAAAGGGTACAAAGAAGTACAAAGATAGAAAATAGGGTTAATTCCAAAGAAATGAGGCGGACAAGTAAAAACAATTTCAGCGGGAAAGAGCACGCTAGAAAACCAACTCTAAGCTAGCCATTTATAGTAATAATGCAGAAATAATACCCAGTATAAAAGAAAGGAAGTCATTGCCTACTTATTCATTGTAGAAAATCTCAAGAAGTGCACGAAAAATCCAAAAAACCATGAATAAGCTCGAAATCAAACAAAACTTGTAAAATAATAATCCAAGCATCAATATGAGTAAATAAAGACCCATATTATTATGGAAATAACTAGGTACGAGTAAGTTCTAATGATGGTTATGTGGAACCCGAGCTGAACAAATAAAATAAAATTTACAACAAGTAGATCCCATCTCGAGGAATGGATTGTACAAAATTAGGCTCAATTCAATAAAGACAAAGGAGAAAAGAGGCCCAAAAGTTTATCTAATGAAAAGTTTTACAAAGAATTCAGAAATAAGAAATTAAAGGTATTACCTAGTAGGAGTAGACAAAATAATTCCCATAACTCTCCCACACATATTCCATGAAAAACCACAACCAAAATCCACTTCAGAATACACTTAGAGATCAATAGGTAAGGAGAAGATATAGATATAGGATATAGGCAATAGGTGGCCGATTATCAGCAAATAATTTATAATCCAAAATGTCGATAAATCATCCATGCTAGATTTATCATGCAAAATAATAGATAAACTACTCATGCCTTTACATGTTTGATAGAAATTCAAAATTTCTCCAAAAGGGTACCAAAATGAAAACATAGTCTGAATTTGACAAAACCAATATGAAAGTCGCATGGAAACACTATTTTGGAATCAACTAAACTGACAAAACAACCATACAAGGTTGTTTAAGTAGAATAGAGTCTGGAGTAGAAGGAACAAAAAAAAACCAAAAAATGGTTATAGCATACCAGACCTCCAAATTAATTTTGGTACCCCAGAAACGTTCCAATAACTTTACTACATATGGAAACATAAATTTTAATCTGGTACTCGGATCACCAATGGCTTAATAAAGTCAACTTCATTACTCCACATGAACTGAATTTCCAACCATCTCAAATCAAGAATGAAAACTCTGGTCATAAAACAACAGTCCTAATAGACCAAGGTCAGAATTTAATTTCAAGTGTGTTTGTTAGAAGATCACTCTCGAGTTCTACTATTCTAAAGTTAGAACTCCAAAAAAAGGAAAACTGACATAATGTCTATAAAAATCACGAAGCAGAGATAATGGTCCCATCAAGTTAATAAAGTGCTTGCGAAAGCTACAAAAATACTTTAAAAATAAAACTAATGTAGAAACATAAAAATAACCTTGATGGTCATTACAAAATGGGTTTAGAAAGAAAATCTTAAAGTGTATAAAATAACTCAAAAAATAATGCATACTCATCAATTTTTATCAGGTAGATATAAACTTAAGTTAAACACTCTTTCCCTTTTTTTACATAAAAACCTATTACTTTTCTTCTTTTAGGTTTTTCTAAAACAACAAACCTCATTCCTAAGCATAAAGTCTATATATTACCCCATGTAGAAGGGGCCTCCATACCTTTTCAATGTTATGAACCTGCATCTTCTCCTAGTGGATCCACTAAATCTATCAAAGGAAATTATTATCCCATAATATAATCCCTATGTTTGGCCATGCTGGTTTCAGATATGCGGGACTCTTTCGATCCTCTTGGTGATAATACTCCTCCAACAAACATATTTATACTTCAAATTTCACTATATATCTTGTTGAATAGTGGACATTCTATAATGAAACTAACTCGCCTAACCCGACTCGTCTGGCAATATATTTCAAATAAGCAACTTCGAACAAAGCTCAATTAGTTGGACACTATATTAGCATTATTACTTCTCAGGTTATAAGTGTATATCCAAAACTCTAAAGTTAGTCTTAATTAGCCAAAACTAGTTAATTTAGACTTTGTTCATGGTTATATTCAAAATCATGTAAAAGTCAAGTAATTATGACACTTCAATACTATATTAATATTTTAATATTAAACTTTTAAAACCTTATTATCTTCGTACTTCAAGACTTCTTCAACTTCTACTATCACTTTCAAAATTTCGTTAACTCATGAGCATTATGCAATACAAATTATCATGCAAACTTCATAATTATAACTCACAATAATCAAAAAATCAAATTATCAATGTAATCTCAATAAGTGGTAATTAAGAATCCTATCATATTTCTACAACTTCAATCCGTTAATAAAAGAATCTTTGGGAACAATGCCTCAAAGATGATTAGGAGATCCTTGTTCATAAGCTCACAAACATGATTATGATAATTCTTGGTTGGATTTAAAGAACAACCATAACTTGCTTTTTAAACCTCTAGAGAGAAACTAATGAAAAGAACCGTAAGAGTGATTTGATGAATTATTGATTGAATAGTAATAAGTGTTAGGGTCTTATATACTAAAAAATTTTGAGTCCAAAACGCCATGGGATTTGGGTTGGATGAGTAGGGAATTTTACAATAAAACTCTTATTAAATGTGACTAAAAACTAATGGGACTACTCCACGAGTCACTCCTCAACTCATGGAATTCCACTCCATGACCCAATGGACCAAGGCATCTGATAAGCTTTTGTCACTATGATTTGCATCTTTCCACATGAGTTGGATTTATAAGTCATGATGTTGCACTTCACAAATCATGAAGTTATGTCGTGGAAATGATTTGATGGTATTTTAGTCACATATTTCACTTAATACCCAAGAAATAATACATGTTATTGAGTGACAATGGTGTGTTTTATTTTTTTTTATTAGTATTTAAAGGGTTAAGTCAATATGTGGATGTTTGGAGCAATTGTAAAAAAAAAGGGCAAGTTTGGCAGTAGTTGAAGTTTTTTCGGTCAACAGATGGCTCATCCAAGACCATTTCTCAAAAGGAAATGCACTAGATAATAAGGCAAAGTCAAGTGGTGGATTGGGTGATTCACCCATAAACATGTGGTTCATCTAAATTCATCAACCAACACATTTATAGGTCCAAAGACCAGAATATTCATCCAGTGTTTTTCCAACATTGTTTCGATGACCTATTTAAAGTTTTTGGTACTGTACTTACACCCATGCTCTATAAATACAAGAATAAGTTTAGTTTTAGGTGTATTACTAGAGACTTTTGACCTAAGGGTTTTCATACGCATTTTTCTCTCTGTAAACACAAGTGTGGAGATTCAAGATCTTTAATCATTACTCTACATCAATTGGAGGATTATCTCGGTGGTATGATATTTACTGATTTATCACTTTGTTGTTGTATGTTAATATTAATGAGTGGCTTAACCCTCCTCTAGGTTTGTGGGATCCACGGGTGAATCTTCATTTGGGTTGTAACTCAAACAATGTTATTGCATCTACTCATGCGTATGAACATAATCTCTACGTAATAAATGATTTTTAGTGGTTGAAAACACTAGAACATGCCCAGGTTTAACTAGCACTAACCCTGTGGTTAAATCTTATAGTTGAGATTATGCTACAAAATTTGAGGCATTAACCCTCATCTAATGATTGTTGTTGTAGCAAGAATAATTATCTTGAGTTGTCATGATGAGGACAAAACATTCATTCACATACCTAACCTAGTGTAAAAGTGATTTATCTTGGATTAAAGATTGAAAAATACTTAGATGAATGGTGTTGTCTTTATATGTAACTTGAATGATATTTTCTTTATATGTAACTCTGCATTTAGGAATGATTGCACAACCGTATAAGATTACAATCCACCCCAGTGAAAATTAACCTAGATTCATTAAACACTTGAAGTCTTCTATAAATTACAAGAAAATGCAATGAATACTTTCATATACACATCCCCCTTTTTACTTTATGTTTGTTGTTAGAAATAAACCTTGATTGACTAACTACTTTTAACGAGTGTAAATCTAATACCATATTCCCTGTGGGATCAACCCCAACCTTGTTTGGTTTTATATTTGACAAACGATCGCTTATACTTTAGTGGGAGGTGTATGTTGAGAAGGGAGCAAGTAGTGCATGCCATGTACTTATATTTTGGGAGTACCTTTATTTCCATTTGATCAATAAATATCAAGAGAATTCTCTAGAATGAATAGGAAAGAGAATGCACCTCTATATGATCTTGAGTAGCTCTCTGTTGATACACTAACGGATAGGGAATCATCCAGATGTATCACTTAGACCTCAACTTGTGAAGAATAATGAGGTATATTTTGATGACAATGAGACAGTTCTCGATGGGCAAGGTTCTACCAGGGAAATCATTCTACCTTTGTTACCACCAGGAAGAAAATTCAACATTATCATGACTATGATACAACTACTGTCCATGAAGGGTCTATTCTAAGGGGTTGCTGGTGAGGACTCAAGTCTACAGTTGAATAATTTTACATCCAACTACAAGTCATATAACTTGCCTGGTCTGAGCCAGAATACTATCATACAGAGGCTTTTTCCACTATCAATGAGTAGAGAATCTATGATTTGACTAGATGATCTACCTCCTGATTCCATAGAAAATTAGGGGAGATGAAAGAGGATTTAATAAAAAGGTTATTTCCTCTTTCTAATATACTAATACTGAGGGAAAAGATAAATAATTTCTAGCAGAAGCCTGACGAAGCCATACATGAGGTCTTGCTACATTTTAATAAAAAGATTAAGAAATGTCCCACACATGGGCTAGGAGAAAACTATGAAGAAGAGGTTTTCTCATGCCCTGACTGCTCCTTTAAAGTTGGTTATGGATTGTATTAATATAGGTTCCTATATGTCATGGCCATATGCTCAGGTGTCTCTAGATTTGGACACAGTAATGAGAAATACAAGAGGATGGCACACCAGAGAGTCTGAAATATTTGGTGGTGTCAAGAATGATGGTATGTTGGCGGAACAACGTTGAAGAGAGGATGAAAGAGACCATGGAATTACTCATTTAAAGACACATATTGATGTGAGGTCTAAACAAATAATCAGTATATCTATGGGAAAGTCAAAGTTATTGCATCGTATGAAAAAGGACCATACAATAGCAATGGTTCTGACTTAGAATAAGAGGCCAAGTACCTCTAGAACCAGGGGGTTCCAACAAGGAACCCAATGTCAGAATTATAACCGAGACTATTTAAATTACAAAAGAGACTATAGGATAGAGATTTGAGTGGTTGGAATAATAAAGAGGTGTTTATTAAGAACAAGAATAGAGTGTATGTGCCTCTAGGAAAGAGAGAGAGAGAGGGAGGAGAACACCTTTAAAATAGAAGAGATGTTGGCAAAAGTGTTAACTAAAGTGGAGTCACATGATGAAAGCCTCCAAACAATTAATATGATATTTGGGAATATTGAACAGATGGTGGACTCTCATTAGACCTCAATCAAGCATCTCGAGTTTTAAATGGGGCAGTTATCTGAATCATTAAACCAACAAAAAGTTGGAATGCTTCCTATTGATACTGTTCATAACCACAACAAGGACAAAGTCTAAGGATGTTGAGAAAACCATCGTGACGTGATGTTAAATCAAGCACTATTGGGAGGCAACCTAAATTTCTATCCTTATTTATTTTCTTTCCTTTCTATTTGTAGTTAATCATTGTTTGATTATTTGATGTTTTAGGATTAGTCTTCGAGTGTTACAATTATAGGTGTGATAGTGCATTAGGTGAAAGAGTTAAAGGTTGGATAAACAAGCCAAATGGAAGACTAGATGAATCGTTAATGCCAGGAAGAAACTCCTTGGCTAACTGTCCCACTAGGACTCCACCGGATAGAAGGGCCACAGATGAAAATCCGAAATAGTTCATCTATGACAAGCAGAACCGCCTAATATATCTTCCCAGGCCTATTCTAAAGGAAATTGGGTCAGACCTCTTTATGAAAGGATCTGAACTCACCCACGATTTAGGGTATAAACCCTCGATAGACTAATTGACTCTTCTCTTATTATATCTTTTTCTTCCTTCTCTCAAATAGATGAATAACTTTTGTACTAACACCATTGTATACCCACTTCCTTTAATGACAAATCCCATCGTTAAAGACCCATAATTTGTTCACCTTTATCATCATCCTCTGCGAAGTTCAAGAAGTGATAATCTAAGTTTGCTACTTGGTGTTGATTTTGTTGAAGTAAAACTAATAAGATTACATTTAAATTATTTTTAATGAAAATTTTGATTGTTTACTCATGAACTTAAGTTGATAAGTTAATTCTGAGTAACCCAATGTTTAGATTTTTATCAAAAATTGCATAAATTGTGGAAGTTTTATGAAATTATTGTGCAGGGGTAGGTATGGTATAGATAAATTGAAAATTGGAATGAAAAAATCTCTTTAAAGTAGTATCGACTGGCGTAGAGTGATAAATGTTGGCAAAAGCTAACATCACAAAGTTGGGTAATGAGTAGCTAAAGGAATAGGAAAATCATATCCTCAAGGACGAAACACTTAAGCCCCATCACCTATTCAAAGGTACACTGGTTTAAATGTTTATTTTATGCGATAACAAATGATACTTTAAATGAGTTATATACAGTGAGACAGATTGTCTAATGCTTTTTCTAAAATTAAATAACAGAGGGGTCGAACCGTCTTTTACCAAACGGAATGTCTACCCTCTCCATTTGTACCTATTTATTTTGACTTCATTACCTCTAATGTTTCACAAAATTATTTACTAACATTTGACATCAAACTAGGTGTACATAGAATCCAATCTCCCATAAAGAAGAGGCATTGTCCAAAGAAGTGGTATTACCTGAGGGATCAGGGACGAATATGATAGCCTTAAACAAAGGATGATCAGAAAACAAACTAGGCAGACCCATACTCCCATTTCACCCTTTAGGCGTGGTCTGGTCCCGATATCCTCTTCTGATGAGGAGTCAAGTGATAAATAAAGGGGTTCATTTGAAGATAATGCAGTAGTAGTTGAAGTAATGCCAAAAGGTCTAATCTCACACCAGCAACAACTGTCGATGCTCACTTGTAGGAAAAAATATACCAGGTCATTAAAAGTAAGAATTCAAAATTTTGAGATGACTCTTGATGGGCAGTACCTGGGTCTGAAAAAAGTTTTATGAGGGTTGATCATTAATTTCAAAGGGAAATATATGAGGAGCATCACAGATGAGGTCTAGATTATGATAGATCACTTCCCTAGTACCTTAAGATTTCCAGTCCTGCCAACTTGGTTGGATGATTGAATCTCTCGACCAATATAACCCGGTTATAGATAGTGAGTGCTATGAAAATTCTAAAGACAAATTTATTTTAATGACTCCCAAGAGCCATAAAACTTTGCGGTTAGAGATCTTGAGTACTGTTATGGTCCGATGGGTTATTTTTGACATTTTAGAGAAAAAAATCAATAGACTTTTGTTCATCCTTGATTATGTTTCTCTAGAAGAGCATCCTGATTATGTGTATCACTATGCTAATAGAAAGACTCAAAGGGAATGGTTTGCACGATTTTTTACTGACATAGAGCTGGCGTGGATGATAAATACATGTCTGCTGATCCAAATTTCTTCTTTTAGTATTATTGCAAAGTTCTGGTAGGCCGTGGGCAACATGAGGATCAGGCCAACATGAGAAGATAAATTGACTGATGAGCATACAGTGTTGGTGTCCTTCTTAGCATCGTAATATAAATCGAACTTTGGCCGCTTGATCTCTAATAAGATGTGGATGCATAATATATGCAAATGTATGACCTACTCTTATCCATGTCTAATCACTGACTTGTGCCAGCAGGCCAAGGTTTTGATCATACTAGATATTGATGTGGGCACTGATGCACTCAAGACATATGACACAGGGAAGTCTAAAGATATTTCTAAATTTGTGATGAAAAAGAAAAAATGATGGGTTGTGTCTACTTTTAGAACTGTGTTAGATGATCATATAGGCACAAACTCAATAGATACAACATATTTCCCATCTATGCAAATGAAATCTCGTGCATCTATGCCACAGAGCCTACCCCTATTTACTCAACAGGCCATCCTCCTCTATCTCTATTTGATTTCACCCTTGTGAACTTTGTACAACTTGTCAAACAGGTGAGAAGAAATGAAACTCAGCTTGTGGTGTTACCAATAGAAGTTGGTTTTTGATGGATCAAAAAATCAAGGCGTTTTTAGATCCGTATAACAAAATACAATCCTGGATTGATAATATAGAGGAGTGCATGAATGAGCACTTCTAAATGATAAGCCCATATGAATGGGCTAGTTTTCAGATGGATCTAGAGTGGTATGGGCCGATGTTATAGCACTGCAACAGGGCCACCATCCAATGGCCCCAAAATCATCGATTCCCATTGAGTTTGAAGATGAGGATCGTATATTGAGTTTGGCTAAGAAATAGTCGAAGGGAAAAATCGAGATAGAGGGGGGTGATGAGCCGAAAGACTTTAGGAAGAAGAAGAAAAAAAGAGAAAGAGGAGTAGCTGACATAAGGAAGAGGAGTTTGAAGAGGCGTTGAAGGATTCAAAGGAGAGTTTCATTCTCGATGAGGAAAGAAGAAGAGAACAGTATGTAGGTGCTTCTACTAGAAAAAATGCTTGGGGATTCCGAGCATATTAGTAGGGCAACTACTATTGATGAGGAGCAGAAAGTGGAAGGAAGCACAAGTGCCAAACAACTATATGGGGTTGTTCCTGAGGTAGAGGATACAACACAGGCCATGATTTTTGTTACACTTCCTTCTCTTATATTTTTACACTTTATATATCTTGCATTGGGACAATGCATCGTTTTTGTATGGGTGGGGTATACCTTATATTTGTTTTGTGCATTTAAGGATTTTAGTTTCCAGAATATTTTTCCTTAAGCATGTTATCTAGGAGAACTGGAATGTTAGGTTTATTCTTATGTATTTTGTTTTTTTAAGTATTTCATTAAACACTGATATCCATCAATATAATAAAAACTTAAGTCTCAAGATATATGTTGGGTTTTGTTGAGTGTTGATTGTATTTCATTCTAAGTTGTATGGTAAGGGTGTTGTTGATTGTGTTTTTATTCCTTGAATGATTTTCTTAACAAGTTTACATTGAGATGAGGGTCTACTTGCAAGTGTGGGTGAGTAATTTAGTATAATCTTTTTCTTTATATAATATCTAGAACTTTCCAGGTTCAAATTGTAACTAAGCAGGACTTAGGCTAATATGAAAATGATCCTAGGACTTCTTTGATAAGTCACTAAAGCCTTAAAAAAGTCACGAAATAAATGTTGAGTTTCCATGTTGAACCCTTTAACAACTTTCTAAAACAAACTATTGAATTAGCTCCGAGAAAAAGAAGAATAAAAATGAGAAGTCATTATTGTGGCCTTGATTCTCTATTGGATATTGTGCACCTAGGTTTTAGGCATTATAACCTAGGTGTGGCTTTGTAGAAAAGACCGCAAAATAATGCATGGTAATCATTCTGCCTTGGCCATGGTCTAGTAGTGAGTAATGTGCCTTCAATCGAATTTGAATTTAGATTGAGGGTGGCGACCATGAAGCCTTCTCTTACAAAATAAATGATGTGAAATGAAAAAAAAAAAGACCTATACATAAATACACATAACATTGAGTGTAGAGAGTATAAAAAAAAGGAGGAGTTCAAGTTGTATAATAAGGGGCATCAGGCCAAGTACTAAAACAAGAAGATTGTGAAAAGGACAATGATCCATGGACCACTTATGCAACTCTAAAACTTCACAATTTAAACAAAGTTTCTTAACTAAGTCAATGCATGATCTTGGAATTATTTCTATGGTGCTGCAATTAAAAGTCCCTATTTACATGTTGTTTTTAATTTGAGTATGTGGATCATTTAATCTTTTGAAGGCAGTTGTTTCATGATAAATATGTGATATTTGGGTTTACTACTAAACTTATGAGTTAGAGTTTATCTCTGGGTCAGGAGCTGGCTAGAAATTTGTTGTTTGCTTAAGTTGATTTATATAAATTGCAGATAATCAAAAGTTTATATTTGATGGTTCAAGACACTAGAGGGATTAATTATTGAAATCAACCAAAGTAATGGTGCTCCGAAGCTTGAGCTTTTTAGATTAGTTTTATGCATACTAGAGTATGAGTAACAGTCTAACTGGGGGATAGTGATGTTAGGCGTAAAATGTATATATTTATCACTATTTGACTCATATATTTATCAAAGTAACAGTCTAACCAACCCTTGCAGCCTAAGTGTTTCCTATCCGATCATAATTTATTTTTTAAAAGATCATGCCTTTTGATACTCTATAAATATATTCTAAACATGATTTCATAAAACTGTAAGTTGGAAAGAGATAAGAATCACCCCGGAGGCTTAAATTATTTGATTTTATGTTTTATTCTCCATAATGCTCTTTTCATGTTTCTCTAGATGATTAGTTATTTTTCTTCCATCTCTATGTAGAGCAAAATATCAAATTTTACGTTTTTTGGTAAAACTTGAATATTGACTTTCATTAATTATTCTGTATCTTAATATAAATTATGACTTTTTTTTTCTTCTCTAATTCGACATTTAGCTGCTTGATTGCAGCGCAACAATTAGGTCCCTATTGGCTATCTAATTTACTTGCTTGAAAAAGTTATTTTTAGATTAGCTAATGAATTAATAGGATATGGTCTAATTTTTTTAAATTACTTTTGGAATTTACATTTAGGATAGAGATAAGCTTATTATCATAATTAATTAAATAATGTAAACTCAAAGCATCATTAATGGATCAATCCCATAAGAATATAGGGTTAATCTATTTTGGACAATGTAATGACTTGTTCGGTCCTTTTGGGTATATGGTCATTTTCCCTATAAGACCCTTCCCATAGCATTATTATATAGGTTATGACTTACATGAATTGGTGGGATCGTTACTGAGGAAATTAACTATTTATTGGATAAGAAAATTCAGTTTGAAATTTTAAAACTTGAAGTTTGATAAAATTAACAAAATGAGTAAACAAGCTTAGAATAGAGCTTAGATTG
>JBDJHY010653904.1:0-16085 GCA_039654485.1 Withania somnifera | reverse complement strand
TCTAAACCAACCTAGGAAAGTAAGTCGATACAACTCTACAACGGTAAAGGCAATGATGAGTCAAAAAGAACAAAAAAGGTACAATATCAAACCCAGTAATAAAACCACCTCGAAACTAGTGTCACTATGCACACTCCTCTAAATATGAGTAATACAAAGCCTAATTGAATACATAGTCTCAAATATATAGAATCCTCAAATAAGATCTATTACAAAAATATAAATAGTTTGGACATATACCAGATAACAAACAACTATCTCAACTCTCATAATCTTGAGCTTCAGATATGATCTAGAAGGAGATGATCAAGATGTTCTGGACTCTGAGCCTATATAAGGGTAAAAAGCAAGGGAATGAGTATTAAATAAACAATAGGTGGCCATCAAGTATTCCTAGTTTGACACTTATATAAAGTGGTGATGAATTACAAACTACCCTAATCATACCAACCACAATCCTCCAGACATCAAGCTATAAATTAGACCATAACCGAGAGTTTATAATAAAAATTAAATGACAGATACAGGCTTAGGTTGATAACAAAAATTAATACCTCACCAAAAACAAATTGAAAAAATCATGAAACTAGGAGTAATCAACTAAAACTGGAACCATATGCAAAACAAGAGAGTATCACCAAGGCACCACCGACCAACTCAAATAATGCATTTGTAACCAAATAAAACCAATCCAATTCATATTAAATGTAACATATCATCCTTAGCCCATTGGGAGGTGGGCTTCCCTCTCTGTGCCCATTTCATAAATCATTGGACGAATCTTACTTATTGTACCAAGGCCTCATGTGCAGAGTCCATAGAATCTTGATTAACTCCCAACTCATAAGCTCAACTGTGGTAGAAGGGTACATATGATGCAAACAAGAACAGAAATCATGAGATGGAAAATAATTACAATAAGCCAAGATAAATAAACGATTGTACCTCCAGTCTAATACATATATGATTCTCCAAGTCCAAACGGGGTAGGAATGATACATCTGAAGAAACCGAGAAATGGAATTGTAGGATAGATTCTAAAATTTCTAGACTAGCATCAACTCCATACACAACTGCTAAAGACAATTCTTATTAGTTCTACTCAACATTTTAGGAGGCTTTCCATTTTAATCTCATAATAGAATAATTTAGCTCATCTCATTGATACTATAATCAAGTTCTACTATCTCATAATAATTATACATCTTGGGTTCAGAACATCATCCCAACAACAAAATAAGTGGGACAAATCAATAGCATATCTATAAGTAGAATCCATCATGTAATGAGCTAATTTATTTTCAATAGAATACAATGCAATGTCATCGGACGTAATGCATGTCTATCATAATACCTTTTCTAAGACAAAATTACATATCAACCCTTGTATTTCATTATCAAATATCGCTATTAATAATATACAAGAATTATAGATAAGCTTTTGCATTTCATAACAAAAATCAGTATAATGACATTACTGGAATCACATATCATTACCTTTTACGATGCAAAAATCATGCATCAACCCTGTTATTTCATGTCTCATTCCCCTTTCCATGTGACTAGAAGGTTATGAGTTTGATCCTTGAAAGATCCTCTAATAGAAATGCAAGGTAAGCTACATACAATACAATCTTATGGTTTGACCCTTCCCCAAACCCCGTGCATAGTAGGAGCTTAGTATATAAAGTTGCACTTTTTTAATATATATTATGGCAATGCCGAAAATAGCACTTCAACCCTTCCTTATAAGTTATGTCATCATGCATATAATAAACCATGTCCCAAGTTAATGATCAATATGCGTTAATGAATGACAATATCATATGCATTTTATAGAAAAGAGAAGCAATATCACTTAAGAATCAATATGGCCACTCATGTGCATAACATCAAAGAGGGAAACATATCAGTGTCAATCAAGGCAACTCAAGAGCATGAAATCTATCAACTAAATGACCAACTATAAATAATCATAAACGGGCATCTCATGGATGTATAAGAATCTCAATCCATAATCTTATATTCCAAATTCTATTTCCTTTCATTTAGACCCAACAAGCTCAACTCTAGTATCCGATAGAATTCTCATCACATTACCCACACGGATTCCCCAAAATAATCTCTATTACTCCATATTTCAACAAGGCAATACAAAAACTATCTAGGGAACTTTGTAAGAGAGTCAAGGTTCCCACTTGCCTTAGAAAGCAAAGAAATAATCAAACATGAGACTTTTCCTTCTATCAAGATTTTGAATGATAAAAAATTGTTCAAATATGAGCTAAGAATGAGAAAAAATGAAGATCAATACCAACATTGATATTTTTCAGATTGGGTCCAAAACCACTCCAAAAAGTCAAAATCAAGGATCAATGGTAAATTTGAAATTTTCTTCAAAAATAATAATACTCGTGTTCTGGAGATCTCAAATACGAAATTTCATTAAAAGTAGAAATTGACCTTCATAGATCAATTTTATAAAAAAATTCTCAAATTTACACTTTAAAATATATCAATTTGAAGTTGAAATCATGAAATATTTAACAAGTAATGAACATTCAGTTATTAAAAAGCTTAACCAACATATTTTGCTCAAAAACTATCTTTGAATATTTACCAAAGTGATCTCTCAAGGTCAAAAAATGGGAATCTAGGGAATGAACACGTTCAAGAATTTTTTATGTCGGGCTCACTGTTTCAGGATCTTCTACACAATTGTAATGAATAACCATCCTTGGGACCTCAAGAACTCTACGCCCACAATTGCAAGTCTCACGATCATTATTTATAGAATGATTGACTCATGCGGTCACGATGCCTTTGCACGCAATTGTGATGCACATAATTTTTGACCTATGCCATTATGATTATCATGCATGCGATCACTATGCTCATGCTCACGATTGCAATGAAAATATTTATACACTAAAAAATAAACATATCAACAATGATCATAAGACGAAGTCTCCAATTGGAGCCATGGGATTCATTCATAATCTCGTGCACATGAACCTTATATGGTACCCCAAAAAATTCGACATTCCGGACAAAATAAAATTATAAAAATAGGAATGCAAGGTCTCCCATACTTAATTCGCCAAGTTAATAAGATGGAAAATTTAACTAGAATGACAAAAATTCCCTCAGAACCCTTGAAAAACATTTTGAACCTTCATGTAGACAAAAAATGACCTCCCAAATTCATCTAAATGACAAAAATTCAAATTTGAGCATCCGATCATCAAATATTATTCAAAGTTAAACTTTGGCCATAAAACTCAACTTTATCCCCTCAAATGAGCTAAAATCACCATAATAAACCTAAAACTGAAAGAGAAGGCCCTTTTAGACCAATTTCCACATTAAGTGACGTAATTTAATTTTGAGACTAAAAAATCTAGATGTTGACGAAAGTCAATTATTTTGACTTAAAGGGTTCGAAAAACTAAAATATAAAATTTTCACAAAACTCAAATATTTTAGCTATGATTTAAAAACCAACCCTGTAAACTAAATGTATATAACTCGGGGTAACTATCGATAGGGGTAAAATGGTAATTTTACAAAAAATCCAAAAATTACATTCACAGTCATTACGTTATCCTACACTAAAAATCATATCCGTCCTCGAACGTAAGGAATAGAACGTACTTGAAGCCTTAAAAAGTTGTGGATATTTTGAATGTATATGAGACTCAATCTCCAACATAGGCTCTGAAATTGGGCAATGGTTCCCCTAAAACTTCACGGAAGAAATCTCTTTGGTCCGCAACATCCTAACATACCTATCTAAAATAGATATAGGCCCTCATATGTCAATTATGAATCCAAAATCATAGTGAATCACATGGGAATTATCAGGGATGTAAGCATGGAAACATGGAAAGTATGATGCACTATTGATAAACTGGGTGTACAGTCTAACTCATAAGCCACCTCCCCAAGAAGTTTCAAAATCTCAAATACACCAATAAAATAAGGACTAAGCTTGACCTTCTTGCAAAACCTGATCATACCCTTCATGGGTGACACTTTAAGTAGATCTTAATCACCTCATATATTCTAAGGCTCAAACTTGCATGTCAGCATAACTCTTTTGACTTTGCATGACTCAAACCTACTCCATAGAATCATAAATTAAATATGGTCTAAAGCTCATACCATAAAAGCATCAAACCATCCTATTTGGGATTAGACAGCTTCTTCCATATAAAGCCTCAAAAGAGCCATCTAAATTCTAGAGTGATAACTATTATTATATGCAAACTCCACCAATGGAAAGTTCTTATCCCAAAGACCTCCAAAATCAGTAATACAGGCTCATTATATATCCTCCAATAACTAAATCATCCACTTAAACTAGCCATTGATTTGAGAATGAAAGGTTGTACTCATTCTAGATGAGTTCCCAAACCATGTTGTAATTCCCTCGAAATGTGTAAAGGGTATAGGACCCTAAGTAAAAAAAAAAAAATAGAAACAAGGATACCATGCAAATGAATAATATGACTAAGGTAATTTTTTGCTAGCTTCTAAATAGTATAATGAACCTTAACCAGAATGAAATGGGCTGATTTTGTCAAATGATTAACAGTCACCCAAATTGAGTCAAATCCACCCATGGTTCAAGGTAGCGTCACAACAAAATCCATGGTAATCCGTTCCCACTTCCATAAAGGAATGGGCATCCTATAAGATACCCCAGCAGGCCTCTGGTACTCAAAGTTAACTCTATGATAGTTCAAGCATCTACCCATAAACTAAGCTAGATCTTTCTTTATGGCACACAACCACTAGTGCTGAATCAATTCATGGTACATCTTTGTTTCCCTAGACTATGTGCCTCTCTGATAATCAAGCTAGTCAAATCCCTCACCTTAAAAACACATATCCTACTACCAATCTTCAATATACCATTAGGATAAAGAAATGCCTCCTTTTCTTCTTCTCTAAACACCGTATCTCTAATGACGCATAACTTTCCTTTTTCAAGCTAATATTCTTTAATATAATCCAACAAGGAAGAGTGGGACTCAACAAATGCAAGGATACCACCACAAACCATAATCTACAAAAAAAAAAAAAAATAGGTTGTTAGCTATACTCTGAACATCTATGGATAAAGGCAACACCTCCTCTAAAATCAAAGCAAGACTACCCATATTAGCGTATTTTCTTATCAAAGCATCAACAACCACATTAGTTTTACCGGAGTGATATATAATAGTGATATTATAATCCTTTAGCAACTCAATCCACCATAGTTGCCTCAAGTTCATACTCCTCTGATTCAACATGTAGTAAAGGCTCTTATGGTTTGTGAACACCTCATAATGAACCCCATACAAGTAGTGAAGCCATGACATCAACACAAATACTATGACTATCAACTCTATGTCATGTGTAAGGTACTAATTTTGATGGGACTTATAATATATAGAAGCCTAGGTTGTAAGCCTGCCCTTCTACATCAAGAATACACCCTAACTGACTCAAGAAGCATCACAAAATATATTGAGAGGCTCACCCTAAAAAGGAAAAAAAATAACTAAAGATGAAGTAAGTAAGTCCTTAAGTGTTTGGAAACTCTCCTCACACTCGTGCAACCACTAAAAAACAACATTATTTTGGATCAACTGAGTCAGTGGGGTTGCAATAGAAGAGAAAACCTAAACAAATCTAGGTTAACAACCTATCAAGACAACAAATTTGCAGATCTCGAGGGGGGGATATAGACCTAGTCTAATAGGCCAGATCGGCCATAATACCTTCCTTGGACACGAAGTGCCCTAAGAAATTCACAGAGCTAATCCAAAACATGTACATCAAAAACATCGAATATAACTTCTAGTCTCTTGTTTTTCAAAGTAGAATCCTCAAGTGCTACACATATCCTACCTCACTCCACAAGTACACAAAGATGTACTAATTAAGGTAATAATAAATAATCCAGATAAAGCTGAAATACCCCATTCATCAACTCCATGAATGTAGTAGGAGGGTTTATCGGCCCAAAATACATCATAAAAAATGTATAATGTCCATGAATGCAACTGTGTTAGGTATATCTAAAGCCCTGATCCTAAACTAATGGTAGTTTTGCCTTAAGATGGTCTTAGATAAGGTTTTATCACCCTACAACTGGTCAAATAAATCATCAATCCTGGGAAAGGGATACTTATTCTTAATAGAAACCCTATTCATCTACTTATTGTCAATACACATCCTCAATGACCCATCCTTCTTCAATAATAGAACATGAGCACCTTATGGTAATACACTCGGTCAAATAAAACCTTTATTCAACAAGTCTTAATACTGTTCCATTAGTTCCTTCAGCTTAGTGTGGGACATGCAATACAAAAATATAGAGATGGACTTAGTGCCTAGCTCTAAATTAATAGAAATATCGTTGTCTTTTTCCAGCGGAACACCTGGAATATCGGTAGGGAAGACATCTAGAAACTTACATGCTACTCAAACAAAATCAATAGGAGGTGTATTGACACTAGTATCATAGATGAATTACAAATAATAGAGATACCCTTTATTAGTTAATCTCTAGGCATGAAAAAGGAAATCTTTTTGTTGGGATATGACCCACCAGAACCTTTTCACTCAACAAATATGAAACGAAGCATATCTAAGGTGACAAACTTGGCATAACAATCTAAAATAGCATGATGTGGAAAAAGTAAGTCCACACTCAGAATGACATCAAAATCTACCATATCAAGGATATTCAGGTCCACCGTAGTATCATATCCTACCATAGTAACAACTTAGGATCGGGACAACAGATCCACCACAAAAGAATCTCTAATGGTAAACAATTAGTATTTCTTGATTAGTGTGAATACATGTATCATATGTTTTTTATTTTGAATGTTTTTTTGTAGTGTAAAACATTAAAAACCCATTTTTATTCCTTACTTACTATGGTGAGGGGTAGATATCCGGAAAAGAAACTATGACAGATATTTAAAGGATCCATCTAATTAATTTAAGACCTGGTTGTGAAAGTTAGATCTGAGACATGATAGGGGTTTGTATGGTATGTAAATTGAGACATGATAGAAATTAGGGAAAAGTCACCTAATAGTACTTGGTTGCATTTAGGCGAATAAAACCCCTTAGATTTTGCAGAATAGTAATGCGATAGAAACCTAGTATTGAACACATAATGAGTAAGACGCTATGCGGAACACAACCCTAGAATCTTCACCACTATTTAGCAACTTAAGTAAACATTTTTAGTTTACTCTTGTTAAACATTAATACTACCATAAAAAAACCACCAATTGAATTTACATATTATTTTACTTCAAAAATACATACTACAACAAAGTCATGTAGTACTAGTCATATTTTACCGTATTTCCTGTATGATCAACCCCAACCCTTGGTTTGTTTTTACATTTGATAACATCCTCTTTACTCTTCTAATGGAGGTATAGTTTTTTGCAACATCAAAATTTTACATCATCGCCGGGGAGTAAGACTTGATGTAGACTAATTATATATTTATTTTATTATTTTCGTATTTCCTAGTTACTTTTATTTTTTATTTTTTCTTCAGATTCAGATGTAGTCAACCCTCCACCCAAAGCTTTAGTGACCTATAATTTCCACTAGATTGCAAAATTGATTGAACTTGCAAAAAAATGTCCCAGACTGTTGAGGAACATGCTGCTACTATAGCAAGAGCGGTTAAGCAAGCTTAACATGAGACTTAGTTGACCCTAACTTTACAAGTAATGTGGCAGTTAATGATGATGGGTTTGGGGAAACACGCCCTATTTCTTTGCTAGGGTGCTATGTTTTTTATAATTGACATAGTGATACATACGCTAAATCTGAAGGGATTATTTGAAGGGCAAGATGGGGAGGAACCCAACTTGCACCTGTAAAGCTTTCTAGAAATTGGTACGTCTTTCAAACTTCAAAATGTTAGTCAAGTTGAAATTTAGCTCAAGATGTTCCTACCGAATGACTTTATTACTACTTATACTAGGCTACGATATCCTTCCCAGAAAGATTTTTCCCACTATCAAAGATATTGCTACTTAGAGATAAGATCAGTAAATTCACAGAACCCCACGACAAAGCATTATGTGAAGCTTCGATGATATTCAAGAAGAAACTGAAGAAATATCGGAATTATGGACCAGCAGAGTTATATCTTAACGAGGTACTTATAGAGCATTGAATTGTTTCACAAAGCCAGTTGATAATACATTCATGGGATGGCTATTCATGGTTCAAACTTTTAAGTACATTGCTGAAAACTTTTATGAGGTGACTAAAAAAATAAATCTTGGAACACTCAAGAGTCTAATATTGGTGATGGGGTTAATGTTATCATGACGTTAGATGAGAAAACAAGGAGAAAGGATGAGCATGATATTGAAATGACTCATTTCACATACAGGTTGACTTGATCACCAAGCAGTTCTTATCCAGTGTCAATGTTATGGTCTTTAAATATAAGGCTCCCTCTCACAAGGACTATTATACAGATACTAAAATGAAGGCAATATATGTAAATTAAATCAGGGGTTACCAAGGCACTGATAACTAAGGTCAAAAATATAATAATCGTGATGAATGCAATAAAGGTGAATACAATAAAGATGATTATAGGATATATGATTACTAGAGAGACAAAAATTGCAGAGAGGGGGTTTATATGTACGCCCGAAGGGTAGAGATAGAAAATCTTATTAATCTTGTAGAGTTGATGAGATGCTTGAGAAACTATTAAAGCAGGATGAGTCCTTTAATAAGGGGATCAAAGATATAACAAGTGACCTCTCCAATGTCATAAAATTTATTGATTCACATTCTACTACCATCAAATAGTTGCAGACTCAATTGTCTATGCTTAGGCCTGCTCCTCCCTTTGTACAATGCTTCATGAAGAAGGTGGAATATGGGAAATTCCACAAATTTTTGAGCATGTTAAATAAATATCCATACGTATTCCATTAGTGGAGGATTGGAGTAGATTCTTAGGTATGCCAAATTAATTAAAGACCTTATTACAAAGAACCTGATAGTGACATTTGAGCTAGATGACGACTTTCCCTATTGCGGTGCCATTGATTCATGTTCACTTGTTCATAATAAGGTGGAACCTGGTGCATTTAAAATTCTATGCTCTATTAGAGTATTTCTATTTTCCAAAGCTTTGTCTGATCTTTGTGCTAAAATAAAATTGATGCCGGTTGATGTGTATAATTAGTTCAGATTAGGATCCCCCAGACTGATAATGATGTGACTACTTATGGGATATCGTACAATGAAAAATTCCATTGGCATACTAGATGATATATTTGTAAAGTTAGAGTCCTTCATCTTCCTGACATATTTCTTAATTTTTTACTAAGTTTATTTTAAGGTACATAATACTTTAGCGACTTTTTCTTTCCATAGTGAGGACATTAGTGGTTAAGGAGAGGGGAGAATTGAAGTTCAGGATGAATGATCAAGAAGTCATGTTCAATGTTTTAAACTCTATGAAGGACCCAAGTGATCTCATAGTGGTGTCTGTTATAGATACAATTAATGAGGCTAAGGTGTTAAATATCACTCTTGTGCAGGAGGTGGTTACTGTTGAGACCTTAGTTGCTGTGATGATAAGTTTAGATGCGACTTTATTTGATGATTTTACTGGGGTGGAGCAAGAACTAAATGGACTGCTTCATTCTATTTTCCAAAGATTTTGACTTAGAATTGAAGAATAGAGATACTCCTCAGCTAGACCATTTATATAGGAGCCACTTCTTTTTTTAGTTGAAGGCTTTCTCTGCCCATTTGTGCAATGTGTTTTCGGAGATAGTAACCCACTTCCAGTCATTGTTGCCCAACTGGTTTGAGAGTGTTGCAGTTTGAGGTTATCATTTTAGTATTGAAGAGATTCCAAAAAGCCATTGCATGGTCAATAACTAAAATTATTGGAATTCCTCCCAGAATTAGCATAATTAAGATCCAATTGGAATACAATGTTATCTCTATTATTGAGCATTAGAGGTGCCTAAATAAACATATGCAAGAGGTAGTCAAGAAGGATATTATTAAGTGGTTAGATGTTGGGTAGTCTATACCCTTAATGAAAACCAGTAGGTTGGTCTTGTTCAATGTGCTATAAATAAGGGTCGAATCACAATCATCCTAAATGAGAAAAAGATCTTATACCGGTGAGGCCATTGGTTGGAATATTTGTATGGATTGTAGAAAACTCAATGTACTGACATGAAAATACCATTTGCCCTACCATTCATGGACCATATTCTAGATAAGCTTTTAGAGAGGGGATGGCAGTACTTCCTCGGTGGTTATTCAGGGTACAATTTAATTTCCATTACACTAGAGGATCAGTAGAAAATAACTTTCACCAGTCCATATGGAAAATTTTCTTTCATATGGATTCCATTCTGTATTTTTTATGTGCCTGCCATTTTTCAACATTATATGATCTCTATCTTCAGCAACAGGGTGGAAGATGTGATTGAGATTCTTATAGACGAATTCTAATTGATGGGAAACTCATTTGATGATTGTATGGCTTATCTGGATAGAGAAATAGAGAGGTGTAAGTAGAAAAAACTGGTTCTAAATTGGGCAAAATATCACTTTAGGGTCTGTGAGGTTATTGTACTTAGGCAAAGAATTTTAATAAAAAGTATTGAAGTTGATAGAGCCAAAGTAGAGATAATTACTAGGTTTCCACCCTAAGTCTCAATCAAAGGTATTTAGAGCTTTCTTGGGAATGCCAGTTATATAGGTAATTCCTCAAGGACTTTTCCAAGATAAAACATCCAATGAGCAATCTCTTGGAAAATTAGGAGAAGTTTTTGTTGGATCTTGTTCAACATAACTACGTTACAATTGAGCAAGAGTTATTAGTCGTGGTGTTTACCTTTGATATATTTCATTATTATTTGATGAACACAAAGGCCATTATCCATACTGGTCATTTAAACTTGAAGTACTTATGACTAAAGAGGATGCCAAGCCAAGATTGATTATGTAGATTTTATTATTTCAGGAGTTAACTTTGAGGTGGTGGATAGAAAAGAAACAGAGAATCGGGTTTTTGATCACTTATCTATATTGTAGGGGGTGTAATATGGTGTCTATAGGGCTTTATATAGATGGTGCCTTTCTAGATAGCAACCTTTGGTTGCATAACATGATTTGGTTCCTTGGTATACAAATTTTTCAAATTTTCTTTCCTCTTAGATTTTTCCTATAGATATGAATTTCCATAAATAAATAAAAAAATAATACGTTCACGCATAAGGTGAGGAAATACTTTTGGGATGGGCCCTATATCTTAGGGTATTTATTGAAAACATTATTAGGAGGTATATCCTTGCGAATGAGATGATGAGTATTATGGTGGCTTTCCATGCCTTGCCTGTTGGGGATTCACCATAGTAGTATCCATATTATTTGCAAGATTTTAAAATATAGGTACTACTGGCCCAATATATACCAAGATACTCATGTTTATGCTAAAACTTTTGATTGCTATCGGAGGTATGAGGACGTCTCGAGGAAGCATGAGGTTCCTCTTATCCTAATTATGAAAGTGGATTTGTTAGATGTATGGGGAGTATACTTCACAAGCCCATTTGTGGATGGAAGATGTTGGTCTTTTACATACTGGTCAAGAATGTTACTTTGTTCCTCAAGAAGAATATCTTGCAAGATTTGGTACTCTAATAGCAAGCATCATTATTGGAGGCTCTCAATTATACAACCAACTTTAGGATTCTTGTTGGCTAAGTATGGGGTAAAGATATAGTGGAAACACATTACTATTTCAGACTATTGGAAAAGTAGAGGTCTCTTATCATTAGATGAAGGCCATCCTTGATAAGACTGGTAATACAAATAGCAAGGATTGGTCCAAAATACTTAATGATGCTCTATGGACTTATCGAACATCATCCAAGAAGACTCAAACCCGAATGCAAAACCTTGTAGAAAGTAAATCAGTGCCATAGTAATCAGGGCCAAGAGGTGAAAACTCATGAAACCCATATATAATATCTCAGTGCAACTCAAGTCCAGCCATGTAGGAAAACATCCAAAACTAAATAATACCGAACTGTCGTCATGTAGGAAATTTCTAGAAACCACTAAGATATTGAGAAAATAGGCTTAAAAGGTGTGAAAAAATAGCTCTATAATGTTCACGAGTGCAGTTGTGGAAGATATAAGTATATATATATGAAATCATTCTCCAGTTATTACTCATTCAAAATCAGGATACCTTTTACAATGTTTAATACATGCTCACTATATAGAACCAATCAATAGGCTAAACTGGTCTAAGGCTGCTAACTTGAATCCGTAGGATGGTTGCCCATCCGTAGTCATAAGGTATATCGTATCCTAGGCCAACTAAAGTCAAAAGCCATGAGTAATGATACCAACAATGTAACGACTGCACAGCGGGCACCGGCTAAGGGACAAATACACACCCATACAAGGGAAAATATGGAGTTGTCATAGATCAGTTACATACACCTCACTCCCAGGATCGTACCAAACTAAGGAATAGTATCATCAGAAAAGGATGCTAACCACCCAGCCAAGTCGTGTCCGGCTCGGTAGAATGTCATTACATAAAGCAGCTAATTACCCATCATAACTGTAACTGGCTAGGTACATCCTATAGGGCTACTAACTATCTAGAAAATCCTTATCTAGCTATCTATGGAAAGTTGAAACACACACCCTAATCATATACAATATGTTAGGTAGAATATAAAATAATCAGCCTACCCATATTGTCTCTAAATCTGCAACCTATATCTGGATATAGCTACTAAGTTCTATTCACTAGTATAATTCCCCTCCCAACCTCACTATGGTCCAGTGACAGTGTATAAAAATACACATCAAAGGCGTTAATCCTTCCCCAACCACACAAAGTTCAAAAGTCGATGTTGAACACGCGGGTAAGTCATTATAGCCTTAGGGTAAATAGTTAATCTACAAGCCTACTAATTAGGCCATAAGTTAGAAGAATAAGCATATCAGTGCCCAACTAGTAATCCCATCCCCGAGTTGGTGCTTTACCATACATATACTACAGTAATACCCAGTCTAAAGAATATAAACCATAGCCTACCTTGGTTCAGGTGATGTCCTTGAGAAGCGTGACAAAATATCAAAAATTAAGTATAAAAACTAGAATCACAGTGGGCTAGCAAAAACATAACCAATGTGTCAAGATGTATAAAATGAGATCCATATATCTATATAAATAGTGGGGTCAAAATCCAATCCAAAAATGGGTCTGTAAACCTTATTAGAATTAAAAATAGAAAATATTTATACCAATACATAGAGCATAACTCATTCATCATATGGTACAAAATAGGGCTCAAATTAACTGTAGGAATTGAATATATAAGCCAGAAAGTTTATATAGTATCAAAATAAAGAATTATCCAACAAAAATGCTCATAGAACTAACACCACACGATTCTACGGATTAAAAACTCAAATAAACTCTAAAAACATCAATCAGGCTCTGAAATGTGAGATATTTTACTGGTAAATTTGGAGAATAACATGAAGAAAACTGTATGAACTAGCCTTATATAGGCCAAACCATGTTGCATTGATGTCGCCCCCTTCAAGCGTGATCACGCTGAATGGAGTTCTTGGTGGTCTGGATGATCACGTCATCTTAGCACAATCGCACTAAAGGAAAAGTCTAGATTTGGCAAGATCTCGCTTAGAAACTATCACATAGATTCCCAAAAGATCAAGAATAGTCACACAGATTCCCAAAAGATCTAGAATAGTCTTAGAATGGAAACAAAGTCTGATTTTGACAATCCATATATGAATTTTTTATGTGATCGATAATACAGACTCAATGAAATCCACAAAAGGATGATTTGGGCTCTTATAAATTGAGTACACCCTAAAGAAGCCTTAAATATAAGGTAATCAAACTATAAAACCTATAGGGACCCAAACCTATCGATCCCAGCAAGTCCCAAATAACTTGCACTAGTTGCTGGAAACTAATATGCAGAAAAAATATGGAAATCACAAAAATAGCCCCGAGAGCCATTATATGAATTTGTTATGTGATCAATAATACAGACTCAATGGAATCCACAAAAGGAAGATTTGGGCTCTTAGAAATTGAGTACACCCTAAAGAAGCCCTAAATATAAAGTAATCGAACTATAAAACCTCCAGGGACCCAAACCTATAGATCCCAGAAAGTCCCAAACAACTTGCACTAGTTGTTGGAAACTAAAATGCAGAAAAAATATGGGAATCACAAAAATATCCCTGAGAGCCATTACCATATCCACCACCAAAGAAACTTTTGTCCGTGAAAGTTAAGAAGGAAATGTACCCAAAATTTGAAACAAATATAAACACAACTTGTATGATGCCTTTTAACATCCCATTGACCACCTCAATTATACCACACTCCCAATGAACTCTCATAAGAGAAATATTTCTGAACTTGATCCGTCTACACTTTCCTCAATAGTTGCCTCAAGGTTCCTGGAACAAACTGACCAGTCGTCAAATCAAGCTGACTTATGATAAAATAAAAGGGATGAATCTGGAATATATATAACAACAAAGCACGGAAATATGGATGGAATATGGTATACCTCCACTAAATTTGAAGGTTGGTCAATAATTTGTAGGCAACCCACTAATCATCTCTATGATCTCATAAGGCCCCTATTTTTCCCGAAATCCACGAGTCCTCCGAACTAAACTCAAGAAACAAGGCCTTCAATTTACATGGATCTTTGGTATGCTCTATGTAATCTAAAGTCTTAACTCATAAGTATAGCGCTCTCAGTAGTATCTCAAATCAAACTAGACGTCGTAGGTAAAATTTCAACTAAGTTGTCCCCCCCAATCTATAATCCTCAACACATATAATACACAGTCTTGAATGGTACTATATGGATGGTCAAATGATAATTATCATTGTAGGAGGATTCTGCTTATGCCTAATATTGATCCCCACTACCATCGAAACAAAAAGCACAACGCAAAACATATCCTAAGGTACTTGGGTAATTTTCTCAAACTAGTCATCTATCTTTGGGAAAAAAGCTATACTTAAACTATCATTGCACCCATATCACGCTGCATCGTCCTCTTGAACCGTGAATAAAACTATGTCCCTGTCAAAAATAATAGAGAATAGCACAAATGTTCACGCTAACATACAAGGCAGCAAATCTCTCGAGAAAGTGAGCATATATACGCAATCGATCCATTATGATTCGTACATAATCACAACCCCTAGACTCAGAGGTTCGAACCTTATCTAATGCCATTTTAAGCATCCTAAATCATCTCTGAATGGCATCCCCTGGACACTATAATAGAAGTGTAATTACATAAATCTATGTCAAGGACAAACATCAAACACAACCATTACTGAAATCAATCCTAACACAAGCTCGTCTATCCTGGGGTACCCAAATTATATGTTCGCACTCGTTCAGTCTCTGGATGAAAAATTAGTACCATATTGTCCTAAAAAAATAAAGATGAATCGGCTGTTGCTGTTTGAAATAATAAAAATTGGTACCTTACAAAAGAAAAGACCTTCCGAACATAAAGGTATCAATATCCTCTACACATCTCTGCTATACCCAAGCGCATGGACTAGCCGGTACAATGGGCCTTGAAAGGAATGTTTTGAACCAAATCATCCACACTTTGACTACAAGGACCAATTCCTATCTATGACATGCTTGTCAAAACCACCAAGAACCTGCAGGGGTGATCTACGAACTACAACTCCCTAGGTATAACTGACTAACAACATCTGAAAAAGGCAACTACACCAATCGATAATCAACAACATCAGGTGCCACAAATGATGATTTACCTGGCCTGCAAAGCGAAACCTAATCTCGACCTAGAACTAAAAGCATGGTGATTATCTGAAACCCGATCAAAATCAATAAAAAATTGTCACGACCCAATTTCTCGGAGTCATGATGGCACCTACTATCCACCCAGTAGGAGAACCAAACCCTGTAGTCCGTAGCCAAAGCGGA
>JBDJHY010653794.1:0-16085 GCA_039654485.1 Withania somnifera | reverse complement strand
AATTGTGTTTTGAGGTTCTGTGCAGTGGGGGCTGTTGAGCATCGCACAAGACCACTTCTTCCATGGTGTGTGAAATCCAGGTATAATCATTTCTTGGTGGGTTGCTAAAGTATGATGAAGATTTGCAGTTCATGTGTACATATGTTGGGAGTTGTTACAGGCTATTTAGAAAGTGCTAGAAGTTTTGAGATTAGTTACTTCGGGTACTATTATTGTTTGTTTGTCTAGATCTTTTCTCTTCTAGCAAGCTATGTTTCCTTGCAGTTTTGAGTAAACCGTCGGTGTTTCTTCCAGGAGTTGGTCTAGTGTTGCATGTTTTCAGTTGTTATGGTATCGGTTTAGGGTGCTTACCTCACTCGGTGAAGAGAACGCTAATTGCAGGTTTTGAGTAGGTTTTGAATTATCATGGAGCAGTTTGGAGCCTCACCAAACATGATAACATAATGGATGTTGCCTGGGAATTCAATTTTTGCAGCTTTAACTGGATTCTGGAGCATTGTGGATATTTGGTAGTGTAGCTTTATTGGGTGGATTTCTCAATTTTGTCTTTGAGTTGCATTGCGGCATTATACTGGTAAGTGTCGAGGTGTTTTTCAGGACAGTAGTTTGACTTTGGTTTTAGATTTAAGAGAGATTGTGATCCTTCCTATGTGATTGGCTAGGGGAAGTTGTATTCGATCTTCAGTTGGTTTGTGGTTATCTTTTTAGCATAGTTTTCCCATTAGTAAAGTCATTGTGGACACTTGTACGGGGTTTGTCTCCTTGGTTGGAGTCTTCTCTTCCTTTTTTCTACTCTGTTCTGACTTATAGGGATAAGAGTACTTTTTAGTATTAGATGTTGTAATGACCCTTATGGTCATTCCAGTGCATGTCGTGTTCTCTTGCATTCTTAGCATCCAGTAGCTGTCCTAGGTCAGTTATGACCTGCTGGGATTGGTAGTTCTGTTCCCTAGCACTTTGGTTGAGAGTTATCTCGAATTCCTTATTTTATAATCTGGGCTTAGGTACTCATTGAATTTAGTCAACATTCCTCTAAGAAGAGCTCAGAATCAAATTATGACAGTTGCATTAGCTTTGAGACATGGATTTTGGGTTAGGAGGACCCTTAGTTGGATTTCAAGAGCTTTCAATGTAAGTTTATCTTGTTTTGTGAGTTTTTCAGTTGGTTGGTAGTTGAATGTTTGACTTGGGTCAACATTCAATGGTTGGAGTATCGATCGAAAATCCGATTGGTTCATCAACTCTGAAATCTCAACTTTGGGTTAGGTTGGGTGTTGGTTCACCTTTCGACATTGTGGATGTATTTTTGAGGTGTTAGTTGGAGTTTTAGGCCTTTTAGGCCTAAGTTTTGACTTGGTTGGCCTTTCTTCGGAACGACCTATTATCCAGATTTCGACTAGATCATTGATTCTGAAATATCATTTAGGGTTAGGATGCATATCTCATTTGCCTAATTCAACTCCAAAAATATTCCAAGTGGTGTTCAAAGCCATTCCAAGTTGGCTGAATTGCTGTTTAAACCAGAAGTCAATACAACTTGCCTATTCTTCGCGATCTCAAAGGTGGGTCACGCGATCATAAAGGTTATCTTTTGCCTTAAATTCGATCGTGGAGTGCTTTCACGTGATCACGTACTTCTGCTTCCTTATTTCTTGTAATCTCGAGCTTCTTCATTGTGATCATGATGACCAATAATCCCCATCCACGCGATTGTGATGGTATCCAATGGTAGTATAAATATGTTCAACATCAAATTTTCAGACATAACCCCTTATTATCTCACTCTAACTTACTCTGTAACTATTAATTCTGTTGGGAATCATAGGAGAAGTGTAGGTTAGCTGGTCTTGTCGTATAGTTTGTGTTTCTTCTCGTTGTTGGTATGTTTCTCTCCCTTGAATTTATGAAAAATTAATTTCCATCATTTTGGTACCTTGATCAAGATTAGCTATTTTCTTTTATTTTCAGCTAGCGTTGATAGAAAATTAGTGCATTGGGCTTGTTTTGGGCTGTAACATAGTTTTTTTTGTTTTTCGGTATGTAAACCTTCACTATTTAGTTGTAAAGTTTTGCAATGTTTTGTATTTAATTTTATTTCTTCTTCAGGAGTTTGGAAGCCCTTCCTGCACATGGATTGTGCTTAATTTTGGAGTACGAGTTCCTGGTGAAGTCGGGAACTCCATAGAGAAGTTTGTTTTTTGGTTCGGTTAACGGGTCCCATTGGTCCATTTTTGGCCCTATTTCCAACCCATTCTGGAATATTACCTAATTTATATTGTTGGACTAGTCTTGACATGTGGATTTGTATTTTATCAGCTTTAGAGATGTTCGAGGTTATTTTCTATTAGTCGAGCTAAAGTTGTGTGTTGTGGAGCGATATTAGCCAGATAATAGGTAGGCTTTGTGGTGCTTAATTAGGTTTATAGCTTATGTAATTGCGCTGAATATTATCCATGGGTTGGGAAATCTAGTTTGGTAATGTGAACTTTGACCTCTTCTTCAATTCTTCTCTATCTCTTTGTCTTTATCGGTACTTGGTGTAATGCAATGCTTGTGACCTAGTATTGGCCTTGTCATGGCTGTAGGGTGACATGCTAAAGTAGTACAATGCTGTTGCATGGTTAGCTTTTGGGTTTTTCTCTTGGGTTTGGGTTGTTGTCTTGTGCTGCGAGCTGTAGCTTAGTTAAGCCTGTGAATGGCATAGGTTAACATTAGATATTGTCTATGTTGTTGCATTTATACAATAGGAGAGCTGTAAGGTTTAGTTCTAAGAATACATTGGGGTCAGAAGCCTGTTACCACTATTTTCTTACATATTGTGTCGTGGAGGCTAGTTTTTAAGTAATAAAGAGTGAAATGGCTAAAATTTGAATCCAACGAGATTTTGTAAAAACAATAATAACATAATTGACTTTTCTATTTGTTTTAGAGTTGGTTGTGACTGAGCACCCGATAGTACCTTTTTTCCTTAATTTAGATGGTACTATCATTGACTACATATGATGGGACTTGAGTCCGACTTTATTTAGCAATTAGTACATCTATTGGGACTTGAGTCCGACTTCACTTGGTAGCAAGTACAACCTTTCTACATATATCATGCCAATTAATTTTGGACCTTGTTAATACTTTTATATAGAGGCAATGGATGCCCTGAGTTGCCAAAATTATGGAACGATGATACCATTATGCTTAGGCATTGGATACCAGGATACAAACTCCATAAGACTCTGGACATTGGGATGTAAGGATATTGTGTTGCTAGAGATTTGTACACGGTTGGCATACTTTAATGGGCCTTGCCTATCCGGTTGAGTGAGAATGGTGGAGAGGTATAGGTCAGAATAGGGATATATGAGGTTAATCCCTTCCATGGATCCTACCTACTGGGCTTGCGGGTACCGAAGGAGGACCGTACATAGAAACTGTAGAATCATTTGGTTTGTGTTAATTTTTTGTACTTGTTTTCTTTAATATACCCTCGATAGTGTATGGATGTTTATGGGTGATTGTGTATTCAGTGTACTCTTTCTCTCTAAGGGTTATATCTTTTTTTATTTTACTTACATATTTCTTAGGTATATTGTTAGTGTTAGCATAGGTTTTACTGACCATTTTTATATCTGGGTTGTTATGCATCCTATTACTTGGTTGTGTCCTTTTCCCTGCATATCTTGAGGCTACCAGTACACCAACCAATTTCCTTTAGTAGCCTTTGCTATCTGCCTATCTTAT
The DNA here is from genome assembly GCA_039654485.1 of Withania somnifera. Lineage (NCBI taxonomy): Eukaryota > Viridiplantae > Streptophyta > Magnoliopsida > Solanales > Solanaceae > Withania > Withania somnifera. Next base: position 12,350 of record JBDJHY010653794.1, on the reverse strand, counting down.
CCTTTTATTGATTATTTTGTGTTGCTGCTAGGATCTCGGGTACGTCCTTCTCTTCTTACCTATGATCCTTCTACGTGGCTTTAGCTAGTTGTATTTTTACACTATCTGCTTTTTTTCTCCTATCTGATTAGCTAGATTCATGTTCTGGATGATTTTCTTTCGTGAATTATTTTCTTTCTAGTCTTGTCATTTACTGCTCTTATTTTATTTAATGTGCCTAATGGGCCCTCACACCCTACTGGGTACTTGTTGCTTCGGTAACTTATCACATACTACACTTCTACATCTTCCTGGATGCACATACAAATATGAATTATCTCTGTTGACGTTGTCGATCATGCTAGCTATCTGACTGCAAGGGCACAGGGCGAGTTCTCGGGTATTCAGAGTTACCTACATCTTTTTTGTATATCTTTTGTCTCTTTTGTATCTCCATGATAGATGTATATATTGTACTTTTTTTATAGTTGTATGTCATTCTTTGTAGCAGCTCATGCATACACTAATGCCAAGTCTTGGGAGGGTTTTATTGACTGTCGATATTATGTTGTCTTCATTATTCTGTCTTTCCATTGTTAGTGCTTCTTTACTATACTTATGCATAGCTTACTTGTAGTCGTATCCCTTCGCTTATGACTCTCAGTTATAGGGTTGGTTCTCCTACTAGTGGGATAATAGGTGTCATCATGATCCAAAAAATTAGGTCTTGACATATTAGTACCAATTAAGGGTTCAAACCATTTTTGGCTTCGTAGAATTTTATACTGGTGATTCTACGATCAATTCTACTAGTATTTCTTGGTTTCTCTTTAGTTATAAATTTTTAATATTAAATAAACTTTCTAGATTTGGTTATTCATTTTCTACTGTTAGTTTGAGTTGCATTCTTTATCATATGGTTTATGAGTTATGCTCTACGTGTTGGTATGAATATTTATTTTTTTGAGCTACAAGGGTTTACAGACCCATTTTTAGTTTGGATTTCGCCCCTGCTATTATATAGAAATATGGGTCTTATTTTACGCCTCTTGGCTCATGGATTACATTTTTGCTAGATTCATATGATGCTGAGCTTATTCGTGATTCTCAGCTTCTTACAACTTGACTTTTGAAGTTTTCGCCAATGTCAAGTAAGCTATGATTTACTTTCTTCAAATTGGGTATTAGTGTGGTATACGTATGGTAAAGTGCCATCTCGAGGATGGAATTACTAGTTGGGGCCCCATTATGGTTATTCATTTGGACGATGGCCTACTTAGTTGGCTTGTCATTTAGTTACTTAACCTGGGGCTATGTTTCCCTAACTGCATACTCGAAGCCGACTCTGGAATATAGTATGGTTAGTGGAGGAGTATAACCTTTGGTACGTGTAATTTATACGTTGACTCTAGAATGTAGCTATCCCCTAGTTTAGACTGGTGGCTTTTACGCCCATCTAGGTAGGCTGATTGTTTTGTGTTCTACCATAGTGATGCATATGACTAATATGTATTTGGTCACTTGGCTATAAATATCCGGATATGTCTTTGGTGGATGGTTAGCAGCCTTGTGTGATGATGTTGTACCCTAGCTCATGCGAGCCTAGGAATGAGTTGTATTGGATTGAGTTGTGATGGCTCCATGTTATCCCCTGTATGGGTATGTAATTAGCCCTTACGGGCGCCCTTTGGGAATTTGTGGCATTTTTACTGCAATTTCTCATGGCTCGGGACCATAGTTGGGCTAGGAGAGGTGTACCTTGTGACTAGTGCTTCGAAACCATCTTATGGATTTCCATTAGTAGTCGTAGACCAGTTTAGCCTATAAATTAATTCTGTGTTGCGAGCATGCATTAATATTTTTAAAAGATAACTTAATTTTTATAGAGTAATAACCAAAACCTAATTTATTATCTATTATAAGTATCCACGACTCCGCTAGCAGTATGGAGCTATTTTTTCGCAAAACCTGATTTATTTCTCACAGGCACTCTGATTTTTGGGCATTGCCTATATGAAAGAAGTTGGATTTTTACTACAATTCAAAGTCGCATATTTTTCTAGACTTGAGTTTTCTACTAAGATATGATAAACAATATGAGCCCCCGTTTTGGCATTTTCCTAGATGAATATTCCACTAATTGGATTTTTACGACAATTTTGTACATGGGATTAGATTCCTCCACTGACCCTCCGATTATCAGGTAGATATGCTTGAGATATGGCTGCTGGGTATGAGTTGCAGCCCAGGAGAGTGGTAAACTGGAGTAGGAGGGGTGAGCATATGGGGATGCTTCTGTGGGTCCACTCATGGCAGAGTCTTTGCACCTGGGAGGGTGCACACGAGCATTATTAACTTTTCATCATCCCTTTGCATTTTATCCCTATGTGCTTGGTGGCACTCCTTAAAGTCCTATTGGGTTACTTATGTGTTTATGCGTTGGTTTCTAGGTAAGTTTTATGTATACTCTTCCGTGTTGTTGATTATTTCCTTGCCTTAGTTACTATTATGTTCAATGGTTACATTCCTTGTGTTGCTCTTTCTCTTATTAGTCCTTCCTTGTGCTAGCTACATTAAAGTTCTAGGTATGTGTCACGTTAGGTCATGATCTTCTTATGGCCCAGGTTCTGTCTGTTATATCTTGATACTTGAATTTCTTTCATACTTGTTAGTTCAAGTTGAAAAAAATGATAGCTGATCCTTCACTGCACATATTAGCTATTACTGTCGTCACCCCTATTCTGTTATTCATTATGTATGATTGCCCTATTTTCTTATGATCTTTCTTTATCTTGCTTATGCTTACTTTTGCCCGATCGACCTATGATTCCTACTGGGTATACACTTTTTTTTATACTCCTACTACACTTTTGCATCTCTTCATGAAGTAGGGCATTGGACAAGTCATCAGAGCGTACACGATTATGCAAGCTAGTTTGGTGTTGTTCAGGGGATACAGTGAACAGTCGGCGTTCATGTTTGATGGTTTTCCTTTTATTATTAGAGTATCCTAGTTGGATTTTTGATAGATATTTCGTAGCTTTTTCCATGTTATGGGTTGTGTTATTTGTATTGGTATGCGTATAGATGCTCTATAGCCACAATGCCAGGTCTTAGGAGTTATTTCACGTCATATATCTCTATTATTCTCTTTTTTTTCTTCTCTTCTCTTCTCTTTTCTTAATTTTGATATTATTAATCTATCTGGGCATATATTCAAAAATATTTTTTGTTATTATAGAGGATCTTCCAAAAGAGACTTCATATCAAATAAAATATGTATTTCGCCTTGCTTGTGCTAGAACTTTAGCTCGGAAACACAAATTACTTTTAGGCACTTGATATTAGTTTGCTGCTATTTTCTCTATGCTGGGGTTAGCCTTGTCTATAGGTGGGATTTATAATCCATCACAAGTCAATTTTGGGTTTTGACAAAGTGGTATCAGATCCCTAGGTTCATTGGTGTCTCTAGATGTAAGAGCGAAAGGCTAGTAGAGTCCTCCGGATCGGAATATAAATGTCTATATCCTATCTTCAGGAGTCTACAGGGCTTTTTTATAGGGATGACCTTCATTGATGCTTTCACGTAAGGTTTCCACCATTTCCTGGTTATTCAGCTTGGTTATATTCTTCCACAAATAGTCCGTACGCGTTTAGCACCCGGAGGTGATGATGCTCCCCTGCTTCTACAGAGAGCTCTAGTTGGGGGATGAGGTAGAGTTAGAGCCTATGGGTGAGGCCAGGCTAGAGTTAAGAGGAAAGATCCTATACCCAAAGATATCATATCAATTAGAGGGTCGGGTTAAGAACTGGTGGAGAGCATATAGAGAGACCTAACCGATATGGTCATCACCTATGACATGGATTCAGTTTGTGGATGCCTTTATGGCTCAATATGTTCCCCAGGGTGCTCACGAGGAACTCAGATCTTAGTTTATTATCTTGCAGAAAGGATCTATGACATTTTTTGGGTATACCGCTCTATTAATACAAATTTCTAGGTATGGGGATGTTATTATGCCAACAGAGGTTGAGGAGTCCGCCATTTTGCAGTTGGATTGAGATCACAGTTATAGGAATATATTGAGTCATTACTTGCCCAAGGTAGTCTATCATTGGCAGTGGTCGATTATGCTCATACCATAGAAAGACATCGTCGCTTGGCCCAAGGGGGTGGAGACAAGAGACAATGCCTCCAGAGTAATTTTAGTGGGTCTTGATCCTTTGGGAGATGGTATGAAAGATGTAGACCTCAGTAGCAGTAGCCATAACAGAAGTATCAGGGATAACCTAGTAGACTAATTCAAGGTCTTCTTACCATCATTCAGTGGTTCTGTTTAGGGGCATAAGGTAGAGTTGCGATGAATATGGTGAGATAGGTCACTATTCCACATATTATTGATGATGCTGGGCCATTGAACCAGCAGGTCATGCCATAAAGCTTCTATAAATAGTACCGTCAATAACTAGAGGTGGTCAGATAATAAATCGAGGCAGTTATGGTGGCGGCCATAAGGATAGAGGAGGGAAAAAGGAGGAGTTTAGAAAGGCATAAGACACCATCAATTTGATATTTTACCTAATAGAGACCGATCAAAGGCTTCTAATGCAGTGGTTACAGGTATGTTATTTGTTTGTCACCAGCCATGCTTGAAATTATCTGACCCTGGTTTTACACATTTTTATGTTTCCCTGTATTTGTTCCGCATTTGGGTGTTAGGTAAGCCTTTAATTGTGCCCATGAGTGTGGCTACTCTTGTGGGTGATCCTATAGTAGTTGATTGTATTCACCGGTCTTGCGATGTTACTATACAAGGATTAGGCACTCAGGCTGATCTTATCGCTTTGTACATGATTATGCATTGACTACTAGTAGTAAACCTATGCAAGTATGATTATGTAGCGCTACATAACCTATGTGTATGTATATCAGCTATAGGTAGTGAGTAAGGTTACCGTTAAAAATAAGTATCCTCTTTCTTGGATGGATGACATCCCGATTTACTCCCAGAGTTTGGAGAAACAAGAGGAGCATTTGAGAGTTGTACTCCAAACTTTAAGGAATGTGCAGCTTTATGCTAAGTTCTAAAAATGTGCATTTTGTTTAGACTATATTCATTCTTGGGGCATGTTGTATCTTCAGTTGGTATCCATATAGATCCAATGAAAGTTTCACTCATTTGTGATTTGCCTCGACCTACTCACCTTTACAGGTTTGTAATTTTGTTAGGTTAGACAATTATTACAGATGATCCATATAGGGTTTCTTATCAATAGAAGCTCCTATAACTAGATTGACCTGGAAGGATGTTCCTTTTTGATGGTATGGGGATTGTGAGTCGAGTTTTCTGAGACTTAAGGAGTTCATCACTTCAACACTAATATTATCACTTCTAATTGAAGTCCAGTTGTATACAGTTTTTTTGTGATTCCTTCGTTATAGGTTTGGGGTGTGTACTGATGAAGCAGGGTAGAGTCATTGCATATTATTCACATAGTTGATGGTTCATGAGAAACACTACCTCACCGATGATTTAGAGTTGGTGGTAGTAGTTTTCGCACTCAAGATCTGGAGACATTATCTCTATAGAGTTCATTATGAGATTTTTACTAATCACCAAAGTCTACAATATATATTGTGCCAGAGGGATCTTAATCTTAGACAGGGGAGATAGATTGAGCTCCTGAAGGACCATGATATCAACATTCTGTACCATCCAGGCAGATGAATATAGTTGCAGACGCCTTAAGCCAGAAGGCTATTGGTATGGGTAGTTTGGTTTCTATCTCTGCTTAAGAATGACATTAGCCTTACACATTCGGTCTTTGGCTAACCTTTTGGTCCAATTAGACATATAAGATCCGAGTAGAGTCCTCGCACATATTGAGACTAGACCTACTCAGTTTGATTAGATCTAACATCAATAGGACAAGGATAGATCCTTGGTTCGTACTCTAGAGTTGGTTTTGATGGTTGATTACAACGGTGCATCCTTAGACTCTAACGGTGTATTATAGATGGGTAGCCTTATTTATATTCCTAGGTTTGACGATTTAATTGAAACAATTCTTCATGAGGCCCATTATTCTAGATAACTCTATCTGGGCATTGTGAAGATGTGAATAGATTTGAGACAACACTATTTATGATGGCATCTGAGATTTGATATTATCAGATTTGTTTCCTGTTGCTTGAACTACCAGAAAGTAAAGTTCAAGCATCACAAACCATGTGGTGTGTTGCAACGACTCACCATTCTTGAGTTGAAGTGGAAGAGGATTAGTATAGATTTTGTTTCTAGAGTACCTCATACTTCCATAGGTCATGATTGTATATGGTTCATCATTGATTGGTTGACCAAATCCACCCATTTTCTACCAACTTCATCCTTTTGGGGTATCGAGAGAATTAATGTCTTTTATGTTAAAGAGATTCTTCGTCTACATGGGGTTGTAGTTTACCTCATGTTAGACAGAGGTACTTAGTTTACTTCTTACTTTTGGAGGACTGTACAACAAAAGATGGGTACAGCTCTGAGCACTGCCTTACATCTATAGAGAAATGGACAGTCTGAACGGACCATTCAGGTACTCTAGGATATGCTTCAAGCTTGTGTTTTCTATTTCGGTGGTAGCTAGGATCAACATTTGGCTTTGGTAGAGTTCTTCTATAATAATAGCTACCATTCCAACATTCAGATGGAACCATTCGAGGCTTTATATGAAAGGCATTGCAGATCGCCGATTGGATATTGCAGTAGTGTTGACATTTTGTGTAATGACATGCTCGTCATTTTTTGCCTTTCATCTTTTCCTTCAATTAGTGCTGTTTGGTAGTCTCCCTAAGTCGTATATGACTTGCTAGGACCAGTAGCTCAGTGCCCTGGTGACTCGATTGCCAGCTATCTCAGTTTTCCTATTTTGAAGTTTCAGTATTGAAATGGTGAAACTTGAGAGTGGAATAGTAGTAAACGTGCCTGGAATTAAATTTCAATAGTTCTGTTAGCTCTAGAATATCGACTTTAGTCTAGATAGACCTTAACTCTATGTCCTAGGCTTTTCATTTTGAGTTTGGTTGTTTTGTAGAGCTTTTGGCCTAGAACATTTGGGTTGGTTTGTAGAAAATTTAGCCCAATCTCATTGTTGGGCCTGGCCTACGTGGCAGCATGAGAAATAACCTGGCTATATATAAACTATTTCCTCGAATATCTTTGGATCATTTTCCCCCATCATCCATTTCTTCATTTCCCCTGTCTAGGCTGTTATTCAGTTCCAAAACTAAACTAAATTGAAGGGAAGTTCATCCCCAAGCTCACCCTTGTCTTTTCTCTTATTGGTAAGTTATTTCTATTTTGTTTTCCGTAAAAACGATAGCTGTTCACTGTTGTTAAGGAATTATTTGAGGGTAGTTGTCGTTCTTTATTTTCACAGTGGATTATTATTCTATTCATGAATCATAGATGGTTATTGCTCTATGATGGGTTTTCCCACCTAAAATGTATTCTGGGTTTGTTAGAATTAGGGACTCCTGATTCTCATTTGAGACCCCTTGGAGTTTTCCCCTCTTTTAAAAAGGGTTGCTATAGATCACAGACTGCCTCAACGGCCCCGAAGTCACCTCAACGAGGTCTCCTTAGCGAGGCCACCTTGGTGAGGTCACCTTGACGAGGTCACCTTGGTGAGGATGCCTTGGTGAGTCCAACTTGACAAGGTCTCCTTGGCAAGGTCTCCTTGAAAAACTCACTTTGGTGAGGTTACGCCAGCGCCCCGAGGTCACTTTGGTGAAGCCGCCTTAGTTAGGTCATGCTAGCGTCTCCAGGTTACCTTGGTAAGATTGTTATGGTGAGGTCACCTTGGCAAGGTCACACCAATGCCTCGAGGTCGCCTTGGCAAGGTCGCTGTGGCGAGGTCCCCCTTTGCTACTCCCGACCCTCTAAATAGGGCTTTACCTTTTTATTTTATCTCATTTTCTTTATGTTCTCAGTCTCTCCTTGAGCTTATTTTTGGACCCTGAGTTCCCCCAGGCTGAGGGCTAAGCGCCGGTGTGTTGGTTGTGTTTTTGAGCTACAAGCCCTACTTCCCGACCCCAGTTGCTAATGTATTATGTGTCTTATTATTCATATTTTGACCTCTGGACTTGTAATTTTTATAGTTTTGGGCGATATCTACTATGTTGAAGCTTCAGATTTGCAGTGTGTGCACTTAGAGGATTTTCATCGGTGTCTAGGTAGGCTAGGTTAATTTGTGTATTGTTGACTGGGTTAATATTATTATGCTTCGCGTTACTTAGGTTGATTCTCATTTTCCTATTGATTTTCCTGTTAGATTTTGGGGGGCCGTGAGAGAGCATAGAGGGTGAAGGGTTGCATGCCCGGGTCTTGGCTACCGTATGAAGGCCACTGTCCCTAGGAATTATTTTAGCTGTTATGTGATGAGTGTGGTGATGTGTGCTCTTACATAGTGGCCTTTGGTCGATCCTAGACTCTGTTTACTTTTCATTTCTATTTTTACTCTTATTACTGTTATTGTATTGATGCTCTTTATATATATTATTTTGGTTGGAGACTTGACACTGACAGGGTGTGTTTGTCCGATGTTGTTATTGACACTGACAAGGGGTGTGCGTCCGATGTTATTATTGACACTAATAGGGGATGTGTCAGATGTTGTTATTGACACTGACAGGGCGTGTGTGTGTGTCCAATATTGTTATTGACACTGACAGGGGGGGGGGTGCCCGAGGTCGATACTAGTCAACTTTACTTTCCTGCACCCTTGTGTATTTCTTTAAGTATGGTGTGTGGTCACCTGGCCATAAGGGGGGAGTCATGGTAGGTTTGTTGTGTTGTTTATGCCTACTGGCCAGATGGGGCGCCAGGTTAGTTATGTTGTGTTGTTTGTATTTACCGATGGTATGGGACGCCGGTAGGTTCTTGTTTGTTTACCTTTATTTTGTATTTAGTGGTATCCTCCTACTTGATTCTTATTTGTGGTTCTTGTGTACATAGTATCATGGTTAGTGAGTTTTAACTGAGCTACAACACAGGTATATTTCTTACTTTGTTACGGGTTTTGGATTTTGGGCTCAGTAATCTGTATCTATCATGTTTAGTTCCTGTAGTTTTATACTAGTACATTTGATATCTTACTTTTCTGCTTATTATTAGTTTAACTGCTTTCTTAATATTTCTTTACCATTATCGACCTGTTTACTTCCTCTCTTTATTACTCGCATTTTTATTTTAACCTAGTCAGCCATTGATGTCTACTGGTACCTTGTTTGGTACTCATACTGCACTTCTGTACCTTTTTCCATGGTACAGATACTGACAAAGGTTTCGGCAACGTTGAGATCATGCGGAGTAGACTTAGATGATTTGCGGAGATTAGGGTGAGCTTTATGTATTACTTGTTTTGAGAGTCTATAGCCCATTGCACATAGCTCTGAGCTGTAGGGTTAGGCTTGTCTACAGGAGGGATGTACACACCATCATGACCCAAGATTTTAGGTCATGACAGAGTGGTATCAGAGCTTAGGTTCACTAGTCTCATTGGCGTTAGAGTAAGGGCCTAGTAGAGTCTTGCGGATCGGTGCTTAGACGTCCGCATATGATCTTTGGGAGGCTACGAGGTACCTTAGGAAACACTGTCGTACTTTTAATCCTATAGTCTGTTGTCATTCTGGAACTTACCTTGACCTCACTCCTTTGTAGATTGTTCACCCTAGAGGATCTTCGTGGAGCGAGCCCTACCCCAGTAAGCCAGGAAGGGGTAGGGGAGGATGCTCCACTGGTTGCTACTACCCTAGTTACTTCACAGTCGCAGGCATCCTCCGTACCACCGCTATATCCTTATCTGCCACCTCCTACAACACTCACAGACTTATTGTGGCAGATGATCCAGATGTTAGACGATACAGCAGAAGACTGGCCATAGTCATCTTCTTAGGGAGTGGTACAGGGTGTACTGCCTTCCCCAGCTTCTGCAGCTCCAACACCTCCACCAACAATACCGCTAGTTGCACCACTTCAGACTACTACTACCCCTGCACATACATTAGCTCCTTTTTTACCCCCATCTGAGGTGCAAAAGATTTTAGACCATTTCCTTCGGGTTGCCCCCGCCAGATTTTCGGGAGCACAAGGGAAGGAACCCCATGAGTTTGTTACTGTTTGTGAGGAGCACCTTCAGATATTGGAGCTCTTAGATTCTCATGGGGTAGTCTTCACATCTTATCTGCTTGAGGGTGCTGCCAGTCGATGGTGGCAGACTTCTTGGGATCATAGACCTCCAGGGTCAGCTCCGCCTACTTGGGGGTAGTTTAGATAGGTATTCCTAGCCCAGTATGTGCCTCAGAGTGTCTGTGAGATGTCACAAGCATAGTATAAGGGTATGAGGTAGGGTTCAGTGACAATCTCGGAGTACGAGGCCCAGTTTATAGAGTTATCAAGACATGCCGAACATCTGATATTTTTTTAGGAGAAGAGAATTCGACGCTTTGCTCGGGGACTGAGGCTTGATTTGCAGGGTCATGTTGAATTACTTCTGGTGTTACAAAAGTTGTTCCTGGATGTTTCTGACCATGCTCGTCATATGGAGACCTTGAATCATAAGGCCTAAGAAGGTAGAGAGAAGAGGCAGCGCCATTAGGGTGGGTTTTCAGGGTCCAGGTTAGAGAATCATGGGTTTGACCGGAGATTTTAGCTGGGTCGAAAGTACCAAGCCTCCAGAAGCGGGTTGAGAAGCCAGACCGTCAGGGGCCAAATTCTGAGTTTGTAAGGCCATGTCGAGGGGTCCCTAGGCCAACTTTGGCCAGGTGATATCTGCTATGAGTGTGGGGGTCAAGTCTACTATGCCCGGGGTGGGCTACTGTAGGCAGTTCCACCATTGTAGGCAGTTCCACCAGTTCAAAGCACTATCTTTTCAACCATTGTAGGCAGTTCCATCAGTTAGAGGTAGGCCACCAGCCTTTCAGGGAGCTAGGAGAGGAGGTTAGGCAGCCAGAGGTAGAGGCAGGGACTTGGGTACACAGTGGGAGAAGGAACGGTGCTAGTTTTATGCCATTCCTGATAGGGCCGAGGCCGAGGCCTCTGATGAAGTTGTTACTAGTACATTGTCTGTGTTTGGGTTTCCTTCTATGACATTTTTTTATTTGGGTTCCACTCTCTCCTACATTTCTATTTATTTTGCTTCGAGATTGGGTGATGATAGTGAGCGGTTGCCTATAACCTTGAGTGTATCTACCTCTATGGGTGTATCCCTAGTGGTAGATCGGGTATATAGGTCATGTTGGGTGACTATTTAGGGTCATGACACGTACGTTGATTTAGTTAAGCTGGTTATGATAGTTTTTGATGTGATTCTAGGAATGGAATGGTTATCCTCTTATCGTGTTGTCCTAGACTATTTTGCCAAGACCGTGACCTTATCCGTGCCTGGTGTACCCCCTAGTGGTGTGGCATGGCCCTACTAGCCATTCGTCGGTTTGGGTCATTTCTTATTGTCAAGCCTATAGACTTGTCGCTCGAGGTTGTTATGATTATTTAACCCACGTTAGAAATGTCAGATGTCAGTATCGAGTCCCTTTCCCCCTGAGACTGTACCAATTGTTAGTGAGTTTGTTGATGTTTTCCCTACCGACTTGCTTGGCCTCTTACCTGAGTGAGTTATAGATTTTTCTATCAAGGTTGAGACGGACACAAGGCCATTTCCATTCTTTCGTATCGTATGGCATTGGCTGAGCTTCGTGAGTTGAGTGTTTAGCTACATAACTTTCTTGACAGGGGTTTCATCCCTCCTAGTGTTTTGCCATGGGGTGCCCGGTGCTATTCGTTAAGAAGAAGGCGGGTCTCTGCGGATGTGCATTGACCAAGGAAGTTGAACAAGGTGATTATTAAGAATAAGTATCCTATGCCTCATTAATGATTTGTTTGATTAGCTTCAGGGATTCGCGGTGTTTTCTAAGATTGATCTGAGATTTGGCTACGACCAATTGAGGGTTTGGGCTGAGGATGTCTCAAAGACAGTGTTTTAGACAAGGTATGGCCATTACGAGTTCCTGGTGATGTCTTTTGGGCTGACTAATGCAATTGTAACTTTTATGGACCTAAGGACTTGGGTGTTTCGTCCTTATCTGGATTCATTTGTGACTGTCTTTATCGATGATATACTAGTCTACTCACGGAGTTGGGCTGAGCATGAGGGCCACCTATGGGTTGTGTTGCATACTTTGAGGACTGAGTGACTTTACGCTAAGTTCTTAAATTGTAAGTTTTAGGTATATTCTATCTCATTGAGTGACTTTGTGTTTGTGTTTTGGAGGTTGTGTTTGCAGGTTAGGCTTATCAGTGAAACTGTTAAGTTTTAGCCAA
>JBDJHY010653793.1:0-17607 GCA_039654485.1 Withania somnifera | reverse complement strand
CATTATGCTAAGCCTTTTGTTTATGAGTTTGGGTCGTGGTAAAATCGACATATATGCCTAACCTTTTTTAACCAACTCTTCACTTTATCATGATATAGGATAACGTTATCCTAACATGTTTAGTACATAAATAATATAACATATAGAGGAATATAATCCATTAAAAAATGAGTGACATCAAGTCTATGACACACAGGTCGATTATCACAAAAAGGGCACTTAGCATATGAACTTGTGAACCTAATAAGTGTAATATATGGTCAATTTAACTATAGAAATAAGTGGTTTCATGTAAGTAACCTATTAAAGTATGTGTACTAGTTCTACTTATATCGAACTTAATATAGCCTTTCGGTATAGGCAAATAGAATTGGTGTCTTATATGACTAGTGGCGGTAAAATAGGCTTGAAGGAACTACCCTTATGTTTCAACACAAAACGGTCAAGTTAACATCAAGTTTGAAAGAATTTAAACTTGGGATCGTAAGTTGTTATTTGAGACTTCAGTTTAAAGTGGCCAAGTGTTTATGAGTTCTAGGTTAAAACAAGGGGATTACAAGCAAAAATCGAATAAAATATTGAGGTGCTTGCTTAACTTATTCAAGATAACAAGAGAATCACATACTTGCTTAAATTAATTGGGATAAGTAGGTGTGTCACCTACTTGTTGTAATGGTCTAGATTTAGGCTTGCACCAATAGGGCTTATTTAAGACGCAAACTAAGTAGAAAATAAAGAAAATGAAGCAAGGAACCCAACACCCCAAATCTGTCCCATAGGCCCAAAAATTTAAAGGCCGATCTTAGGTGTAAATAAAGAAAGTAGGTGATCACCTACTTTGACATTTTGAGTTTCTTGAACTCCTTATCTAGGTTGATCACCTACTTAGATCTTCTAATCAATTTGTAGCTGAAAATGGGGATAGAAGAGATGATTCTATAGAGTCTATATAAAGGTCATTTATACTCATTTTAATTCATTTTATTCAGCCGAAAATATAGATTTTTCTCCTAAATTCTCAAGTTCTCTCTGCACCAAAAACGGCCACCTTATTTTCCCATTAGGGTTCTAAAAGCTCCTTAACTTTTCTTACAAAAGCAACCACAAAAAAAAAAACACTTTATCTTCTCCTTAATTTCAATAATATTAGAGAGTTGTTCAAGGTGAGTGAAGGTATAGGTTTTTTCATCTAAGGTGCTGCCATTCTCTTCCAAAATAAAGGTCAGAATTTCATGTTATGAGCTTGGATTCTTGTCTTATTCTTATGTTATTCTTGTAATGAATTTACTCTCCTATCTTAGTGTATTAGAGAAGGTTACAGGGTATCTAATTGAAGTAAAATAGCATACTAATATAGTAAAGGTAAGGTGCTACCTCCCCCTCTAATTATAAGCTCATTTGAGCATTCTAGACGTACTTGCTAGTTGGAACTCATGGAATGGTAATTGTAAGCTATGAGCTCAAGTTTTCTGATTATATTATGATATTGGGACTGTATTACTATGTTGAGAAGTTAGGATGACATGGATAGCCTTAGAAATGCTTATTTAATGCTATTTTAGAGCAGAAATGAAGAATTTGAACTTTAGGGGTTGTTTTGGTTGTTTTTTATTTCATGACTATATATGTGCTACTGTACATGAATTTTTCTTCTGAGAAAGTGGCCACGTTTTAGTATACTTGAATAGACTTGTTTTAAAAGTATAAAAAGAGGGTATGGTGATACACAATGAGTTTGGGAGTTGGATGGTCTTACTTCCCATCAAGTGCTTGTCTACGATTTTATAGGACTATAATGTTATTAGCTTCTAATATTAGATTTATTATTTACGTATAATGTAGAGTAACACTTAAAGGAAAGGTATGTAAGGATATTCGAAGACAAGGTATGTAAGGCTATTCGATCCCATTGGTTAGAAGACAAGGTATGTAAGGCTATTCGATCCCATTTCCCTTGGCATGAATCTACTACTCCGAAATGTTTAAAATTACTTCAATATAAGTTTAGTTCTATATCTATGTGTTTACTCTAACAAGTTTTATCACACAAGACCAAAACCACTTTCATCATTAAAGACAAACCCTTATCACATTTCTCTCGTATATGATTTAATAAAATCCCTAGATGGTACATGGTATGTATGTTCATTGTTTGGATATACAATCTTCTCACTTACTACCAACTTGTTCCAATCAGTCTATTTTCTTATATACTTCACTTTCTCACACATACACATTCTCTATTCACTGGATATCATTCTCATTTTCTTACTTTATGTTTTTCACTCAAAAAATCCTTATTTGTTTCACTATGCAATTTATGTGTCCTTAGTTAGAATGTATGATTTTCCCTAAGTCGAATCTGTCCACATGGTTCATTAGTTCCTATGTTCATGTACCCCTTTAATTTGACATTATTTATTAGGTATTTGTTTATCATAACACCATGTAGAGTCCTTTTCTCTGTGCTTGGTCAGTAAATGTCATCACTTGACATATGCTTCTAGTTGAGCTATCCAAGTGTATATTGTGTCACATATGTACCTAAGTATTACATTGGTGTTACAAATTCTTCCATGTAATTATTACTTCCGTAAATCCATAGTCACATGTAACCTACTAATGGTCTATTTTCCAAATATTAATGACACTATGACTATCAAATAACAATTTAAAAGACTAATAAACTAAGTAATGCGATCTGCTTATGTACAGGTGGCAGACCAGGGGCGTAAGCCTAGCATGGGCTGGTCCTGATCTATCGATCTATCTATCTACATGGGTGGAAGCTCAAGGGAATAAGAATAGCATGGGTTTATACCAAAGCTGGTTACTATAGGTGGCAGCTCAAGGGCATAAGCATAGCATGGGCTGATCCCAAATCTAGTTACTTATGGGTAGCAGCTCAGGGGTGTAAGCCTAGCATGGGGACCTTACCTATACTTTTGTGTATTTATACCTTATTTTGTTGAGATCTTTTTTTTTACATATGTTTTCTCCATGCCTGACATATTTTAGTACATTCTTTTAACTAACGTCCCTCATGGAGGACCTGCATTTCATATTGTAGGATAGGTACTCCAGTTGGTACATCTACCTAATAGAAACACAGGATACTCAGCGGTTATTGGTGAGATCCAGGTTGATTTAGGGATTTCCGAGTCTAGCAAAAGAGCACAGGATACCTAGCGGTTATTAGTGAGATCCAGGTTGATTTAGGGATTTCTGAGTCTATCATATATGTTTTGGTCATAGTAGTTAAGAGAAGGGCAAGGGAATTATACCTACCTTAACTAAGCTTCTATATCTTTTAGAGGTTTTGTAGACAAGATGATGTAAAGAGTAGTTGTGTCTCATCTTTTACATATTGTGAAGCAATGTCTAAGTCATGTATATTTGGTTCTGGATTGTTAACGTGGTTTACTTTCATGAAAAATTATTAATCATGGAGTTAGCACCATTACACTTTCATAGAAATGCATGGTAAGCACAAGGTTATAGGTAGGTTCTCCCGAGCCTTTACAGCTCCAAATGCCTATCTGTCTTGATGGGATTTGAGGTATGAAAAAAGTGGTATCCAAGATTCCTACTATGATGCCTTCACATGTGATTATTTTGATTATACGGCTATAAAGAGTACCTGGAAGGAGTTCCAAAAGAAAATATGGGTAATTGTTGAAGGGGAAGAATTGGAGTCCATGGAAGAAACTAAGTCATAGGATGGATAGGGTATGGGGGTACAGAAGATATAGGGTAGGTGAGGATCAATATGGTGGAAGGTGTGAGAGGCAAGTTGAAAGAGGTGATCTGGATTGAGGTATCACTACTGTCAAGCTCACTCTTCCTATGTTCAACGGAGGAAGTGACCCAGTAGAATTTCTTGAATGGAAGATCCAAATTGAGAGGTTCTTTCTCACTAACAATGTGATGAAAGCCATGAAGACTAAGTACGCCATCAATCAATATGAGAGTTATGCTTCGACTTGGTGGGACTCTAAGGTAAGGGAGATTTCTATGAATTACATCATGAGTTGCCTACTTGGCTAGAGATGTTAACTCTTATAAAGGCAAGATTTGTACCACCCAACTGTCATGTGGACCTTTTTAAGCGGGCTTACACACTACAACAAGGGGTGAAGAGCGTAGAGGACTTTATAATGAGGTTGCAAGCTTGCGGATGAAGTACAACTTAGAGGAATCAACGTAAAATATGGTGATAAGGTTAAAAAATGGTTTGAGGGGTCACATTGCTAAGGAAATAAGGGTTAAACACTTTGATAACTTGAATATGGCCTTCCATGATGCTAACAAGGTTGATTCATACTTGAAAGAGGAGAAGGACTACAATGCTAAAAACACTTCTACTTCTTGGAGTAAGGGCACTGAGAAGTGGAAATCATCCACAACTCGAGACACACCTAGGGGTGGAAGCAAGTAGGACAAGTGAAGATTAAATTAAAACCCAAGGGTGATTTCAAATCGAGGAAAGGTAATAATGCTAATCCAACTTTACTAGGCCTTCTACTATCCAATGCTTCCGATGTCAAGAACGAGGGTACATTTCTAGTGAGTGCCCTAATTGAAGGGCAATTATAGCCTTCTAAGAAGCGTACCAAGCTGATAGTGACTATGAACAAGAAGGAGGAAATGAGGTGATGAGAAATAATACGAGGATGAGTATGGGTCCCCGAATGATATAGAAGATGTTGAGATGGAGAACTACACTTTTTTTGGGCTAATGAGAAGGATAGACCACTAATACCTAGTGATGATGATGACCAATTGCAAGTGAATGTCAACTTGTCCTATATGGTAAGGTGAATTATGAGAGATGTTGCAAGGGAAAAACTTGATCAATGAGAGAAATTGTTTCATGCTCACTGTAAAATTAAGAATGAAGGTTGTGACTTGATCATTGATATTAGGAGTTGCACCAATGTGGTGAGTCTTGCATTGGCAGAAAACTTGAAACTTCCTATGGGAAAGCATCCTAATCCATAAAAACTTCAATGGCTTAATGAGAGTGGTGAAATGAAGGTCCTCAAGAAAGTGAGCCACAAGTTTACATTGGTAAGTGCCAAGATGATCTTGTATTTGATATTGTACCAATGTTAGCATGTCACCTACTACTAGGGAGTCCATGGAAATTCGATAGAGACGTCACCTATCAAGGGAGGGCCGACAAATAATCCTTTGTATTTAGAGGTATAAGGCATCTTCTCACACCAATGGCTCCATATCAAGTAAGTGAGGGATATTTGAATATGAAGGAGATTTGGGAGAAAACAGAGGTGATAAAAGAAAGTGAGACCCCCAAGGTTTAAGAGATGGCCAAAACAAAAAAGGTGTGCATTGTGGCTAACCAAGGGGTTGATGATGGTCTCTTCCTCGAGTTTTACTTGTCAACATGCAATTATTGTTACATACTAACCAAGGTATTAGAACTTTACCTAGTATCATTTCCTCTGTTTTACAGGACTTTGAAGCTCTATTTATGGAGAAGATTCCTAGTTCACTACCACTTTGAGAGGGATTGAGCACCAAATTGATTTCATTCTGGGATCTCAAATTCTGAATAGGTCTCTTATCGAAGTAACTCAAAATAAACCAAAGATGTACAAAGGCAAGAGTAAGAACTTATTGAAAAGGGGTTAATCAAAGAGAGAGCCTTAGTCCTTGTGCCATTCTCATGATACTTGTTCCTAGAAAGGATGGAACCTGGAGAATATAGATTGATTTTCGGACAATCAACAAGATTACTATCAAGTACTGACATCTTATTCCCAGTTGGATGATATGTTGGTTAAGATTGGAGAGTCAAGTGTCTTCTCCAATATTGTTGGGTATCACCAAATCCAAATGAAACTGGGTGACAAATGGAAAATGACTTTCAAGACCAAGTTTGGTTTGTATAAGTAGGTAGTCATTCCATTTGTCTTGACCAAAGACCCTAGTACTTTTATGCGGTTAATGAACTATGTCGTGAAGCCCTTAATCAATATATGAATAGTCATTTATTTCAATGAAATACTTGTCAATAGCAAAACTATGGATGAACATGTGCAACAATTAAGATGAGTTTTTTAATCTTAATGAGAGAGAAGCTATATGCTAATCTCAAAAAGTGTTTATTTAGTGTTGAAAAGGTGTTGTTTCTCAGCTTTGTTTTGATTTCTAGCAGGGTTAAAGTTGATGATGTAAATATAGATGCCATTCGATCTTGTCCAACCCTTTCTAATGCATGCGAGGTTCAGAGATTTCACTAATTGGCAAGTTTCTACCGACACTTTGTGAAAAACTTTAGCACCATACCTCTCTATTAACTGATTTTATCTAGAAAATTATCCTCTTTATGGGGGGAGAAGAGAAAGATAAGGCTTTACTTATATTCTTCTCCATTACTTCAATTACTTGATTTTGAGAAGACATTTGAAATGGAATGTAATGCTTACATAGTTGAGATTGGTGGTATTCTAGTGCAAGAAAGTAAGCCTTTGGACTATTTTAGTGAAAAATTAAAAGGGCTTCCTTGAATTATTCCATCTATTATAAGGAATTTTATGCTCTTGTGTAGGTGTTGGATCATTGGCAACACTACCTATGGCATATGATGTTTGTGATAAGGACGGATGAAGAGTTGTTAATGCTTCTAGAGGGGAAATCAAAGTTGACAAGAGGTATGCCAAGTGGGTCAATTTTATTGAGACCTTTTCCTACATGATCAATTGCAACCAAGGAAAAGAAAATATGGTAGCGGATGCGCTCTCAAGAAGGTTTGTACTGATCAACACCTTGGTGTCAAAGTTGATGTGTTTTGAAAGCCTAAAGAAATTATATCCTAAGGATTTTGACTTCAAGAATACCTTTGAAGAGCTTAGTCAAGGTCACCAAGTTGATAGGTTTCAATTGTTTGATGGGTAGGTTTCAAATATGGGAGGGTGTGCATACCAAGGATCTCATGGAGGAAGTTGTTCATAAAATAAGCTCATAGTGATGGCATAATGGGTCACTTTGGAGTCACAAAGACTCTCGACATACTTACAGAAAAATTTTATTGGCCCAAGATGAAGCATGATATGGAATGAATTTTTGGACAATATCTACAATGCAAGCAAGCAAAGTCCACAATTCAGAATAAGGATATGTATACTCCCCTTCCTACTCCTAGTGGCCCATGGATAAAAATTTCCATGGATTTTATATTGGGACTCCCTAGAAAAAAGTGTCATGTTAGTATTTTAAAGTGGTGGATTGGTTTTCTAATATGTCACAATTTATTCCTTGTCATAAAGTTGATGATGCTTCATATGTGGCTTCTTTATTTTTTTCTAATGTACTTAAGTTACATGGAGTACCTAAACCCATTGTTAGTGATAGGGACCTCAAACTTCTTAGTTACTTTTGGAAAAGTCTATAGGGTGCTCTTTATATAAATAATCTTTCTCTACTTCATGTCACCCTCAAATGGATGTACAATCGAGGTAGTGAATCAAACGCTTGGGAATATGCTTTATTATGAGGGAAACCCAACTTTTTGGGAAGAAAGACTACCATTAGTTGATTTTTCTTATTATATGTCGTACCATTCGTCTATTAACATGACTCCTTTTGAAGATTTTTTATGGGTTTAATCCCGTGTTGCCCCTTATAATAACCCCATTTTCTAGTGATGTTGTGATGAGTTTAGTTACAAAGGAGATAGACACAGAGATGTTGAAGGTTCATTCAAGGTAAGATAAGCAATTGAATGAACCAATGCCAAGGTATCCAAGAAGAAAGGTCATGGCAAAAGGAAGGTGTTTTTTCAATCGGGTGACTAAGTGTGGGTATATTTACGAAAGGAGAGGTTTCCAAAAGATCTCAAAGGAAAGATAAGCCCAAGGGGAGATGTCGCTTTCAAAGTCCTCCATCGTATTAATGATAATGCATACAAGATCGACCTCCAAAGTGAGTATACTGTTCATGACGTGTTCAATATAAGTGATTTATCTCCTTGTGGTGTAGGTGAGCTTACAGATTCGAGGACAAATCATCTTAAAAAAAGGGAGGATGATACAATCATGGATGACACCTACCCTTCAAGACCATTTACAAGGAGCAAAACTAAGGAGCTAAAGGCATCGTAAGATACCATTTGGAAGAATAGTGCATGGGGAACTTTGTGTACGTCCCAATTGGTGGTTTTCAATATGTAGGAGGCTTGTGGATCTAGATAAGAGGTGTATGGATCTTAAGAAGTAGGCGGAGCAAAATCTTGAGGGCCAATTTGACATATCCAAGACTTGGAGGGCCATTTGACATTTTGGGTCACTTTTGGAACCAAGTGTAATAATTACAAAATTATTTAGCATAAATAGTTGATCTTTTAATTTTTCACGTAAACTTTGATGAATTGACATTGTGAAGCTTGAAATCTTATAGTTATAGCCTTTTAGAGTAATTTTAGTGTTAATCATAGTTGTAATCATAGTTGAGTGACTAGGGTTGGGTTCCCTTGGTTTCTTCTTAACTTCTTTGTTCGATTATCAGAGAGTCTCCTAGTTGTGGATTCAAATTGGTTTTCTCTTTGTTTAATTGATTAGGTTTTCCTTAGATTTATAGGTTTAATTGGGAGGTGACATTATCAATCCCTTATTTCCCATAAACCCGTAGATTATTGTGAAATTTCACATATATGTTGTTTTCTTTTCTTTCTCCCTTAAGTCCAATTGCGATCCCGTAACCAGGATCGCATCAAAACCTCTTGAAGCTCGAGTTGTATGAATGACTAACCACAGGTAAATACTACAACTATCCTACCATTGGCATAGTCTTAGTGTACAACTAACAACTAGCAGTACGCAACAACCAGCCTAAACTCGAGAGAAAAACCTAATACCCAACCCATGCATCAACGTCCTATACTTTCAGAGTCTCTATAAGGGATCACTAGGCCCATATTGGGTCAAATGTGTCGTATTACACCGAATGTCATAAAAAGAGAGATGAAGTAGAAGATAATAAGTGGGTAGGTTCACATTGCTGACTTAATAATACCAAACAAAGGATTCTATGTAGAATAGTTATACAAGTTATACCTTAGGTGAAAGCCAAAGAAGACTACCTGTCTTCTAGTGAAATATCATTGTAGCGGACGAAAATCAGCTCATCTAATTAAAGCAGCACCGAATAGACTCGAAATAGGCTAAATAATAATTTAGACTTCAATATGGTTCTAATTCTATAAATTATATCAAATTTAGGACTACCCCAAAATCAGGTCCAAAACTCTCCAGCAGGACCATATAACTAGACCCAAAAATAAAAGTCGCCATGGAATCCTAAGTAATACTAGGTAATCATACTCATAAAATGAGCGTAATTTGAGTTAGAATTGGGCTCGAAAATGTAGGGGAAAAATATGAGGAAGATAATGCAAAACTTTACGTAATTACAAGAATTAAAATGAGGAATTAAGTACCACAAATGAGAGAAAAAGTAGTCTGTGGGTGGAATTGTAGTCCAATGTACCAACTATGAGATCTAATTCAACTAGGAATCAAAGAATTATCAAAATTTAGTAATGGATATTATTGGAGGATTTTCCATGGAAGAGGAGATACTTGCCAAGGAAGAAGGAGGAAACCAAGAATGTGAGCCATGAACATATCCACACACTTTGGCTATGATTTCTTAGTTAATTCAAAGCTGAGAGAGAGAGAGAGAGAGCGTTTGAATGAGCAATTGATGTTAGAAATATCCAAAATTTTGAGGTGAAGAATGTATATGACCAGGCCACAACTTCTACGTTCGCGTGGAAGATAGTCACGATCGTGAGGTAGAAACTTTTTGTGCTTTGTGATCGCAATGGTCAAGCTTACAATTGTGTAGAAGGATGGGATAGTCTCCTTATTTCCCGGGCCTCTAGTGAGTTACAGACAAAGTTTGAAAAGGTCAAATCTTTGATGATTCCATCATCTATGATTGAGTTGCAAAAAATTCTAGATAGGTATCCTACATCTGAACCAAATTCTTTCTGGTTAAAAAATCTCTTTCTAGTTGCTCTGGAACAATTAGGAGATTCTCTAGAAGAAATACGGGGTTCTTCTTCTGGCGGCAACATGCTTGGTCCTGCTTAAGGGCTGCAATTGCAAAACATGACATCAAAATTGTGATGAAGGAAACCAGATGCCTTCATGATCACTAGCATCACCTTCAAAATCGCAAAGAAGAAATCTGGGTTGCACCAACAACTTTAAACAACAATGATAAATTGCTTCAAACACTACTAGAAATTAGTTCGGAGTTCTATATATGCAAACAAATAGAGAATGAATATTCGAAATGACATTCCAAACTCAATGTCGCAGTCGAAATTCTCGTATGAGGTTATTTTAGATAAATGTTGACCAAGTCAATGCTTAAAAACTAAAACACATAAATTCAACAAATACCCTAAAATCAACATGGACACCTCGAGAAGTGAACCAATACTCTTCCTAGACTAAACTCGACATTTTAGAGCCGATGGCACAATTATATTTCTGATTCAATGATCCAAACATTGAATGTTGACCAAGGGAATATTTAACTGTCGACGAACTATTATCTCATTAAACAAGATAAACTCGCACCAAAAGCTCCTAAACTTAAACCATGAGTCTACCTAGACCAAAATCCATATTTTGGAGCTAAAAAATTGTCAAAATTTGATTCCAATCTTAATTTTGAACGAATGTTGACTATAGTCGACAAGTACATAAGTTCATGCTCTAAAACATGGAATTATGAGATAACTCTCAACTGAATGTGCCAAACTACCGGCCCTAGTAGGTTATAAATGACTTGGAGAAACACTCAGAATGCAAGAAAACATGTAAAACACATTAATGACTGTCTTGGTCATTACAACATCTAATACTAAAATAGCCTTTCATCCTCGAAAGTAGAGAAAAGAAGGGCAAACAAAGTGGAAAGAGGTACCTAAAGGATCGAGCAACTGTATATACTATGTACACAACTCACTTTCAACCTCCTAGGTAGCCTCCTCAACCAGACAGTGTGTCCATTGAACCTTAATCACATGTATATCTCTGGACTTCAACCTCTTGATATCACTGGCTAGAATAGAAACTGACTCATAAAAAATGCTAAAATCTCATCCAACTGTACTGAATCCTAATGGAGCACATACAAGTAATACAGAACATAACAACGTAGCATCGACATATAAAAGGTCTAATGGATGGTTGTAAAAAGACAAGGCAAAGATAATCGATAAGCCATATAACCAACCCTCTCAAGGATCTCAAATGACCAATATACCTGGGTTATGCTTGCCCCACCTAACAAATATTATAAGACCACGAATTAGGAGATACCCGCAAAATGGCCCGATCACCAACACAAACTCTAAGGCACGAAGTCTACGATCCGCGTAGCTCTTCTTCCTATAGTATATCCCGAATAATACGAACCCAGTCAAGAGATTCATGGAGTAGATATGTACCCTGAACTTTGGCCTCAGAACCATCAAACCACCCAATATGTGATCTACACCCCGTTCCACACAACACCTTAAATGGTTCCATATGAATGATGGAGTGGTAGCTATTATTATACATGAACTCTGCTAAGGCCATATGTTGGTTCCACAAATCTTCAAGATCTAATACACAGGCCCTCAATATATCTTTCAGAACCTCAATAGTCCTCTTGAGTGGTTGAAATGTTCTGCTAAGATGAACCTCAGTACCCAAATCTTACTGAATAGTCCTACAGAACTGGGAGATAAATTGAGTGCCTTGATTAGAGATAGTAAATACCGGAACCCCATGTAGTAGAACTGCCTCCTGAAGATATATTTGCGCTAATCATTCTATGATGTAGGATGATTAACTGAGATGAACTGCACTGACTTAGCCAGCTAGTCAATAATAACCCAAATTGAGTCATGACCTTCAGAAGTGAACGGTAATCTCGATATGAAATCCATAGTCATATACTCTGACTTCTATGTAGGAATAAGGAGTCTTTGCATCAAACCACCTGGTCTCTGGTGCTTGAACTTAATCTTCTTTTCATGTTAATATCGAGAAACAAACTCTATGATATCCTTCTTCATCCCACTTCACCAATAAAATTGTCTCAAGTCCCATACATCTTTGTTGCGCCTGGGTAAATAGAATACCTAGAGTTGTGAGCCTCACATAGAATCAACTGGATGAAATCAACTATCCTTGGTACACAAATATGACTGTCATACCTCAAAACTCCATATAAATCAATAGTATCCCAGCCAGCCTCACCATATAACACCCGATCATGAAGAGTATACAACTACTGATCCTCGAACCGATGCTGCCAAATTTGATCAATTAAAGAATATCAGACCTCAACACAGGCGAAAACCCTCCTAGAGTCTGGAAAATCCAATCTAACTAACTGGTTAGCTAAAGATGGATGTCCAAGGCTAATGGTCTCTCTGAAATTGATAATGCTGCTAAAATACCCATACTGATTGCCTTCCGGCTTACATTAAGCTTGCTCGAATGGAATAAATAATAATATTTTTTTAACTCCTTTAGTATCTTAATCCATTTTTTCCGCCTAGAATTGAGCTCCTGTAGGCTCATAATATATCGAAGACTATAATGTTCAATATATATCTCATAGGGAACTCCATATAGATAGTACCTCTGGATCTTAAACACGAAAACAACTGCCGCCAACTCCAAATTGGGAGTGGGTAGTTATGCTTATAAACCTTCACAAACCTGCTACATTAGAACACATCTTAAACCAACACCCGACACATCATAATTCATAGAAAAGCTCTGGCCCTTGATCAAAATGTCAAAATTGGTGCTGAAGTCAATAAATCCTTAAGCCTTAAGAAACTCACCTCACACTCTTCTAATCACTGGAAAGTAACATCCTTCCTTCTTAGTAAGTCTAGTTAACAGTACTTCTATCGAGGAAAACCCCTCAACAAACTGTCTATAGTAACATGATAACCCAATAAAGCTTTGAACCTCAGAAGTAGACATCGGCCTTATCCAACCATGAACTACCTGAACCTTTGATGGTTCTACCATAATCCAATGCTTAGATACCCCGTGTCCCAGGAATGCTATGGGCTCTAAACAAAACTCATACTTTGAGAACTTGGCATAAATTCAATGCTCTATCAAAGTTTAGAGCACAACCCTCAAGTGCTTCTCATTCTTTGCTCTACTCCGTGGGTACACTAAGATGTTGTTGATAAATGCAATAATAAATGAGTCCAAATAGGTCTTAAGAACCCTGTGCATCAGGTCCATAAAATCTACAAGGGCATTGATCAACCTAAAAGACATAAACAGGAACTCATCATGACCCTAATGAGTCCTGAACATATCTTAGGGGTTTCCTCTGCCCGAATCCACAATTGGTAATACCATGACCTCAAATCAATCTTAGAAAACACTGTCACACCCTTAAGATGGTCAAATAGGATATCGATCCTTGGCATTGGATACCTATTATTAACTTTCACCTTATTAAGCTACTGATAATATATACACATATACATCAAACCATCCCTTTTCTTTACAAACAACAATGGATCTCCCCACAGAGAGACACTCGAATGGATAAAAGACTTATCTAATAAATCCCGGAGATGAACCTTTAGCTCCGTCAGCTCGCAAGAGACATATGGTATGGAGTGATGGAAATAGGCCTGGTGCATGGCTCCAACTCTATTGAAAAATCAATGTCACTATTAGGTGGGAGGCCACGTATGCTGGTCAGAAAAACATCCATAAACTCAGAAACGACAGGCACAAACCCAAAAGAAGGAGTGTCAACTAAAACATTGTGAACATAAGATAATTAAGAATGTTATCCTCTTTCTACCAACCTCCTATCTTGAAGACAGGATTTGATCCATGTTAGTGCATGGCCAATAGAATCCTAACACACAATCGGGAATACACCAGGCATGACTAAGGTAACGGTCTTGGCATAACAATCCAAAATTGCATAGTGAGGGGATAACTGTCCATACCTAGTATAATATTAAAATCTAAAATATCCAGTAACATCAGATTAGTCTAGCTATCAAACCCTCCAACACAAACCAAATAAGACCTCAGAACCTGATCCAATACTAATGAGTCTCCTATTAGGGTAGAAGTAGATATAGGACTAAAAAAAGGGATCACTAGCTAACCCCAAACACGACACAAAATAAGAAGATACATATGAGTAGGTCAAACCAAGACAAAAAGGGTTGAGGCTGATCTATGACATACAAAAATTATACTAGTGATAATAACATTCGAGGCCTCTACCTCAAGCCTTCCAGGCACAACATACAACTGGCAACCTCCGCCGGACTAAACACTACCACGACCACCGGCCCTACCTTGTTGATCCCTACCACGAGCACTGTACCCCCGGCCCCGCTTCTAGATGGTGGTGGAACTACTCTCAAAGGCTACGTTGGATGCAGAACTATGTGTAGTGTGCCCCTGTTGGGACAATATTTGGCGTATTGACTAGTAATACAACACTCGAAACATGACCCTGACATCCCAATCTTCCTCGAATCATGGCCTGAACCTGAATAGCCACCTCTACCTAAAGACCTAGAACTGCCCCTTGATGGCTAATAGGAAGACTGAAGGCTAAAACTTGGCTGAATCGGCTTTGGAATCTAAAGACTTGCCTGCACAAGCCTACTAGACTGTCCCTATTGAGATTTCTATTGATAACCACCACCTCTAAATAGGACCCACTAAAACTTTCCTAGTGTCAAAGCCTCTTATCTCTGCACTGGTGCACCTCACAATAAAGAGACTCCATATTCTGGGCATGATCAACCACGGTCTACGGATTGGTCATCTGATAGTATTAAAGCTCTATCCTTCAGTAAACCTATGGACACGCTCCTACTTTGTAGGTTTGAACTCAATCCATACACCGATAGCTGGTGAAAACTAGACTCATACTCTACAATCGACATCGAGCCCTACTCGAGATTCCTAAAATTCTCCCTCAATAGGTTCCTCTCATCCTAGGACACGAACTTCTGCATAAACCTTTCATAAAACTTTAACTATGACAACTGAGGCAATCTATCTGGCCTATATATAATCTGTGCTATCCACCACTACTTCACTACACCCTTCATCTAGAAATTGGTACAGGCAACCACGTGTCAGTATAAAATACCAAGGTTTCTTAACCACTCCTCAAACTCACTATAAACTCATGGTCACTCTCCCCCAGAGAACCTATGAACCTCAGAGGATCCAACCGAAGGAATCTTGTTAGGAGCTTTTTCTCCAAATCAGTCATAACTACCTAGAGTGCTACTGTGGGGAAATGACTGGTATAGGCAAGACCTAAGTAGGGAGGGGAGACACTGCTACCTGTAATCGAGGAGGATCCACAGTAGCAGGATGCACCCCTAAATTGAATACACCTAAGGCTACCCCTAGGAATACGTCTGGGCGCTGTCTGATGATGGACCTCCAATTGCACTAACTTCCACAATAAGGCCCTAACATCTAGTGTGGTCATTGGAGCTAGTGGTGCCTAGGATCGCCCCAGGGCTACTAGAAGTAGATCAAGAATGGGCGTAGTAGGCACTATTGGAGTCTCTATCGGTGCTGTAACTCCCATAGGAGCTATAGTGCGACCCTGTGCTAATTGGTTAGAGGTCTTGCCGTCGTCTGTTTTCATCAACTACGTGTGTGCCATCTGCGTAAGAATAAAGATAACAAATGATATTTACAGGAAACCACCTAATATTAACACATGATATAGGATCCTACAAGAAATTCATGTTCCTAAAATGTGTTGTAGCCTCCAAAGATACGACACAATGTACTCGCATCGATATGTAAGACTCTACTAGACATTGGCTCTATAATGCTGACACTAGTTGAAACCTAGAATTTGGTACCAAGATTTCACTACCCGATTTATCTAGTCATGATGACACCTACAATCCCACTAGTAGGTGAACCAACCCTATAGTCCATAGCCATAAACGATGGTATACTATAGCAAATATGTCTGCACATAACAATAATCAGCGAAAAAAAGAGAAGGATATGAAATGATATAATCAGAATACATAAATGTAGAAAATAAAACTTCCCAAGACCTGGTATCAATACACAAAGAGACATTAAAAGATACAAAGTACAAAATACACAAAAGTATAATGCGAGATCCATCTCAGATATACAAAAAAGAAATAATATCAGCTAGTGAGATGTAGGTAGTGCTGGATGTTCAAACCCCACCCTGTATCTCCAAGACTCAATAGAAACCGTGCACAAATAATGATATTAATGATGGTGGTTGGAACTTGGATCTACACCAGGAAGATACAGAGTGTAATGTTAGTACTAGTCACTAAAGCAGCGAGTACCCTGTAGTATTTTGGGTCCCATCGTGCATATAATAGATATAAATACAGTAAATAATAAAAGGATAAAGGAAAAAAGTCTCAATAACACAGGGAGCTAGCTACACAAAAAAGCAAGAAAACAGATAGTAAATAAGTACCGCTAGCCACATTATAGAGCAAGAACTCAAGTAAGGAGAGAAGGACATACCCTAGATCCTTAGCCTTTTGTTATATTTCTTGTGGAGTCAATATCATCAATACGGGTCAATGGAATGGACCCCTGGCCTCAAATGTCCATATAAAGAACACAACAAGCATAAATATCCTATTTAACTTCTATTCTAACTACTTTAACAACATTAATAGTAACAAATCAAGTAAGGGAAGGTAACAAGAAGAACTACGGGGTAACGAGCAGTGTACAGATAACTTCAAGGACATGGAAGGGGAAACATAGAAAGTATCAATACCCACAAATAAACCCATAAGGTAAAGATGATCAAAATTAATAACTATAACTAATACTACTAGTATATAAAATAGTAAAATCAGATAAAACCCTTCCAAACCTCTATAATAATGGAAGAGTAATCATGCTAACCCATCCGTTATCCCATACTATTGGAGAGTTCATATAGAAAACAAGTAAGGTAAACTAAACACAAATAAAATATCCCAGTGGTTCCTCACTCCTCCTTTGGTGCCTGTAGGCTTTAACACCGTATACCCTTACTCTCACCTATACCCCTCCCTTGGTTGCATTCAACCCAGAGGTAGGGTCCATGGAGGTATACCAACTACGTACCCACATATAGCATATCATTGTATCTCACATCTCAGTATTAATGTACTTCAACATATCAGTATCATCGTATCAGGTGTATTGGCAACTTAGTTCCCTAATTTCATAATGTCTCAGAAATTAGTGCTTCAACCCAGTAGGCATGATATAGTAGAAAAAGCTGTACTCAAAGCTGAAGCTAAGTCAGGCTTAAGTGCCAATAGTAATAATAGATGATAGTACCCGATATCAGAATGTGAAACCTTGAATTGAAAAGGTAGAAAAAGGGAGTACCTAGTTCCCAACATTCGATCGGGTGTAAAATGAGCATAAAACCACTTATATTATTATGAATTATTAAAAAATCCCATATTAACCAGTTCATTTTAGTCATTTATACGTGAAAATTATCCTATAAGGCCATAAGGTCTCAAGAAAC
>JBDJHY010653685.1:0-16087 GCA_039654485.1 Withania somnifera | reverse complement strand
TTGAGTTCCAAAACTCAACTAAATTAAATTGAAGTCCATTTCCAAACTCACCCTTGTCTTTCCTCTATTTGGTATGTTATTTCTCTTTTGTTTTTTTCATAAAAATTGTAGATATTCACCATTGATAGAAATTTGACTGAGCGAAGCTGTCGTTATTTATTTAAACTTGTTTGAGTGTAGCTATCGTTCTTTATTTTCCCACTAGATTATTGTTCTATTCATTAATTCTAGCTGGTTATTGCTCAATTATTGGGTTTTCCACTCAAAATGCATTATGGGTTAGTTAGAATTAGGGACTCCTGGTGCTTATTTGAGACCCCTCAGAGTTTTCCCGTCTTTTGATAAGGGTTGCTGCAGATCACAGACCACCGCAGCTGCCTCGAGGTCACTTTGATACGGTCACTTTTGTGAGGCCACCTTGATGAGGTCGCCTTGGTGAAGTCACCTTAGTGAGGTTGCCTTAACAAGGTCGCCTTGGCAAGGCCACCGTGGCAAGGTCGCCTTGACAAAGTCACCTTGACGAGGCTATCCCAGTGCCCTGAGGTCACCTTGATGAGGCCGCCTTTGCGAAGTCATACAGCACCCCGATATAGCTTTTGGCGAGGTGACCTTGGCGAGATCCACCCCAGCAGCCCCCTTCCCACTAAATACGGCCTCACCCATTCATTTCAGCTTATTGTCTTTATGTTCTCAGTCTCTTCTTGAGCTCATTTTTGGACCATGAGTCCCTCCGAGTAGTTCCTGAGTAGCAGGCCCCACTTCCTGACTCCAGTTGCTTATGCAATATGGGTCTTATTATTAATATTTTGACCTTTAGACTTATATAATTTGTATAGTTTTGGGGACATCAACCGTGTTGGAGCTTCAGGTCCACCGTGCATGAACATTAGAGATTTTTGCCAGCGTCCAGGTAGGCTAGGTTTAATTTTTCATTGTAGACTGGATTGATATTATTATGCTTGTGATATGGACTGTTGTGAAGGCCGAGTTACATAGGTTGATTTTGGTTTTTTTATTGATTTTTCTTGTTGGATCCTGGGGGGCCCTGAGAGGGAATAAAGAGTTAAGGGTTGCATGCCTGGGTCTTGGCCACCGTGTGGAGGCCACTGTCACTGGGAATTATTTTATATTTTACATGACCGATGTGGTGAGAAGAGCTCTTATCTTGTGGCCTTTGGCCGATCCTAGACACTTACTTTCTGTTTCTTGTATTGTTCATTTTATTATTGCTACTGTACTGATACACTCATATATATTTACTATTTGGTCTTGAGACTTGGCATTAATATTGTGAAGGCATAGCTGGTTATCGACAATGACTGGGGGTGTGTGTCCGACATGGTTATTGACACAGACAGGGGGTGTGTGTATGATATTTTTATTGATACTGACAGGGTGTGTGTGTTTGATGTTGTTATTGACACTGACAGGGTGTGTACATCCAATGTTGTTACTAACACAGAAAGGGGATGTATGCCCAGGGTTGATACTATTCTTCTTTACTTTCCTGCACCATTGTGTATTTCTTTAGGTATGGTGTGTGCTCAGCGGGCTTAAGGGGTATTCACAGTGGGTTTTATTGTGTTGTTTGTTCCTATTGGTGGGATGGGGAGCCAGGTAGGTTATGCTGTGCTGTTTGTAAATACCGGCTGTATGGGATGCCGGTGGGTTCTTGTATGTTTACTTTAATTTCGTATTTTGTGTTATCTTTCTATTTGATCCTTATTCGTGGCTCTTGTGTATATAGTATCGTGGTAGTGATTTTCGACTAAGATGGAGCACAAACATGTTTCCTTATATCTTTATAGGTTTTGGATTTTGGGTTCTATAGTCTATACTATCATGTTCAGTTCCTGTAGTTCTATACTAGTACATTTGGTATCTTACGCTTCTTATTATTATTAGTTTTACTACTTCCTTAATATTTTTGTACTATTATACACCTGTTTTGTTTCCTCACTTTATTACTCTTATTTTATTTTAACCCAGTTGGCCGATGATGTCTACTGGGTACCTTGCTTGGTACTCATGCTACACTTCTGTACCTTTTTTTGTGGTGCAGATACTGGAAGGGTTTATTTGTGACCCCGAGATCGTGCGAAATAGACCTAGATGATATGCGGAGATTACGGTGAACTTTGTCATTCGAGTCGACTGTGGTTTCCTTTACTTTAGCTTGCTTTATTCGGTCCACAATAGGCCCTGTATTGTATTATCTTTTATAAGATATTTGTATTTTGCATCTTTCGTTTATCCTATATAGTTGCTCCATATGCCTTTGACACCATGATTTGGGATTCAGGTTTTGGCTTCTGTTAACATGTATTATCTATGCTTTCCTTTTCTTCTTTGGTTACATTGAGAGCTTATAGCCCATTGTGCGTAGCTCTGAGCTATAGGGTTAAGCTTGTCTAAAGGAGGGTTGTAGATGCCATAATAACCTGAGAATTTGGTTCGTGACACAAGACTACGATATCCTATACTTTAATCGACTAACAACATCATAAAAAGGCAATTTACATCAACCGACTAACCAACAACGTTAGGTACCATAAATGGCCTGACTTTACCTGCAAAGCCAACCTTACTCTTGGCATGTAACAGAACCACAGTGAATATATGAACCCTGATCATCAAATTTGTCAATCAAGCTGATATCAACAGGGAATCGACCTGAAAGGCATCTGAAACTCAAGAAAATGATCACATCAAGATACTCTAACCTCAAATCACGATCGTAAGCTCAGTTGTCGTCATCTTATATTAAATAGTGTAAAAGGCCTAGCCATTGCTCTACCCAAAAGATAAATACCCCATGACTAGTGGTTATCACAACTAAGAATAGAGATGAACTTCATATGCTTGTAACTTTCTATAGTTAAACTCCCTAACTCAGAACCTGAAAGCCTCCTGACTTTCTTACGAAGGACACAATCACGAAACTGGATCACAACTCAGCATAAACCAATCACTGGTCCAAATACCAGTGATAGCATAAACTATATTAAGATCCACTTATGAGGAACAAACCTATAATGTTCCATCAACTGGTTAAGGCTGGAAACAAATATCATAACTGTTCCTACGAAATCCTCTTAGATGCCATAACCTCGATCCACCACTAAAGAAGAACTGACACCTACTAGAATAGTTACATGCATGACGGTACAAAGACTAACCATAAGTAAACACGGACGACACAGCCCAAGAGATAATACCCAACCCCATTTAACCCTGACAAGGGAAAAGGATATGAGTAACACTATGGAAACCAATTTAGAACCAAAGGGAATGGAGAAAAAGGAGTGAGTCATTTTTTTACAAAAAATGATCACACTGTCTTTTAGAACCAACCAATGGAAGTCATAGATAAAGCGGGCCAAAACCTACACCTAACGAACAACTCGTGGTCAAGCAAGATCACCATAGGATAACTGGCTATCTGCCCCCAAGAATAAAGAAATTGTAGATGCTCAATGTAATAAGTGCCCCTGAAGGACTAACTGCCTGATCTATATGTAAAACAGATCTCAATCGGCAAGGGCCTAAGGACCCCTATCAACCTGCCGGAATACACCAACTATACGTAGAATATTATCACAATTTAACACTCTCGCATCTAGGGAGAATAAGTAACCTAGACATGCCTGACAAAAATACTAAGGCCACCTATAAAAAGAAGGCCCAACTCTGCTTTAGCACAATATCTACAGGCTAAACTAGATAAACAACTCATTCCCTCACAAGGATCCATATCTAAAATTTCCCTCCTCATACACGGGAAACCAAAGGACCCTGTAAACAATATCCACCACTGAGGTAGAAAAAGGTGAGGGTGATCAAACCTCAGTTGGGATATGGCAAGGTCCACCTAATAAGGGAACTCAGGCCCTGAATAACATGACCACAACATAATAAGGACTCACAGACACCTCCCTAGGCCAAAAGGAAAGACTAAGTTCAGTAATAGAAATCACCCAGGTGGCACCAACGAACCACATAGATGAGGGATATAACACGATAAAAAATCAAGGACAAAACCCATTACGTAACACCACATCAACAAGGGTAAGGTCATTCAACTAGCACAGATCGAGCAAGCAAGAAAAAAGTCAAAGTCATACCCAAGTCAACAAAAGTAAACTAGCCAGGGACTAAAATAAGACCGTCTTAGGAATATAAGACTCTGCTGACTAACATGACTAAGGCATCCACAACCAGGGCATTCCCTGGAAAAATAATTTGATCCCTCTGCAGGCACACAAGAACTATTAATATGTGCATCTTCCCTAGCTAATTACTAAGGTGAGGCTGCAATCATTGTCGACTGCCTAGTCTGGCACTGCAGACACCCTCTGGCCTAGTGTTCTAGCTCACCACAGTCATACCAACTCATTCATGTTCTAACTAGGACCACAACTAAGATACTATTTCCACTACGACCCTGCAAACCTGGAAATGTGCCCCTGACTGGTTGACTACTCTAAGTACCCGAGCCTCTATCAGTTGACTAAGAAGCGACCCATACAAACTGACTGGAATAGCCCAACTAAGTCTGATGTTTCTGCTAAAATCTCTATCTATCATATTGTTCACTAATAAATAGGGTATTATAGGAATTATTCTAAAAAATCAAAGGGAGAATTGGATGGGATGGACCCAAACTCTGACTACTCTGCCCATGCTATTGTGACAAAGGAACCCTAGGAAGGGGGAAATTTGTGGCCTTATGTGTGAACCCTCCATATATAAAGAAACCCCTAGGATGTTCATCCCTCAGATCCTGAGAGGGATCGCAACCATCCTTCGTCGTCTAGTAGACGTCCTGACCACCATCCCCATAGGTCTCACGGTAAGCCTCTTCAAGGTCCACCAACTGTTCAAAGATCTATCCAAGGACATGTACTGCTAATAACAAGTTATCTATTATCATAAAGAGCAGCAAACTAATTCTTTGAAGAAATCAAACATCCCTCCATAGCTCGTAGTATGCAGTATAGGGATATGTGAAGTCATCCTGTCAAATAATGTTGCATAGTCCAAAATGATAAAAGACCCTTGATAGAGACCAATAACTCATCCTCAACCGTTACTCCTCTTAAAACACCCTGGAACTTCTGAAAGAATTCTGGTGCTTTGTGGAACTGGAATAACAATAACCCCAGCTGGAGCCCAAGTGACCCCCAAATTCTATGTCTGATGCTATGGTCTTCTAGCACTCTCTTTTGATTTTGAAACTCTGGGAATTAATGCTGGAATATCAATAGTACCCATCGATGGCCCCTTCATATTCATCTGGAAGACTAGAGTCTAATGAAGTGATAGGAAACCCACCGACCATGCAATGCATATAAGGATTTAAGAAGTGAGAGTCTTTCCTAAAGAGTGCCATGTAGCCTCCCAAATATAGGATATGGACATCTATGTACTGATTCGTGGGAACACTTGATCCTACAGCCAGAGAAACCAGTGAACCTAAATTTCTTATACAAATCTGTCACGACAAAAAATTGAGTTGTTAAGGCATCTACATCCCACCTATAGAAAAGCATAACCGCATACGAAAACATAAAGCGATGGGCAGTACCTAGGACCAAAAGAGAAAGAGAAAGAAGATGAAAGGAAGAAGCAGAACATGAAAATTCAAAACAGAACATAACTCCCCATAACCTAGTAATATGGCTATAGGGCATCTATGTACAAAAAAGTGAAAAATACAACCCTGAACGGGGAATAAGTAAAAAATAGCTATCCTGGATCCAACTACGACAACTCTGATAAGGAAGGAAACCGGTCTGCAAGGTCGCCAAGTGCTTACAAAAATATCCTGGAATAGGACCAGCTATCTCGCACTATCGCGTCCACTCTACTGGCTCGTACTATGATCTGCACCATAAAAAAATGCAAAAGTGTACCATGAGTTCCAAAAAATAGGTACCTAGTAGGCATCATAGGCCAACAGGGAAAAAGTAATCATAAGCAATGTAAGGAGAGACCACAACAAATAGGTTACTAGGATGTAGTGTACAATAGAAAGGGGGTTAACTGCAGTAGTAGCTAGAAAATATGAAAGAAAGCCACCATCGGGGTATATCACATAAAACCTAAGCCAGAAACTAATCATGACTAAATTGGACACGTACCTGGAGCTCCAACGTAGCCAGTACAAGGAAGGACCAATAAGAGATATAAAACCAATAACAAGCTATACGAACCAAAAGTACGACAAGTCCACAAATTGTACCTACTAGAGACAGAAAGGAGAAACAGAGCCTACCAGTAGACAAAGTCGGCCAACATTTCATACTACAGTAAGTACAACTATACAACCAGGTAACCCAATAAGTACTCCATTCATAAGTCCAAAAGAGTGCAATCAACGTGTAGAAAGTAATGTAAATAGGTAATGGAAAGGTAATTTTCACTATAATAACCCACACGCTCCTCCTCCAGAAATAAAGCATGTAAGGCAGGACCCACGAAGGACTCGAATCATATACCACTACTCTCTTATATACCCCTCCCCCAAGATGTGTGTCATGCCCTAAGTATAGAGACTGAGGTCTCCAGGGATCGTAGAGGGACTCGAAACCACATACAAACCTCGTAACCATCCCACTAATGGTGTATTCATTAGGAAAGAAATGGAAAGATTTTGGCTTAACCCGTATATCATAAATTAGTGGAACTCAAGTCCAGCCAAATAGGCAAATCAGAACCGTAGTGAAATCCAACTTGTGAAATATAGACAATACCTAGAAATCATAGTTCTGTTGAGATAATAGATCGGGTACTATGATGAAATAGCTCCTTACTGCTACTGTAGTTGTGGATACATATAATGAATAAGAAGTTAGTTTTTGGGTATTACTCTATCATAATCCAGTTATCTTTTAGACTAGTAATGAATGCTCACAATCCATAACTAATCAATAGGCTAAACTAGTCTAATAATTCTAATTCGAATCCATAGAATGGTTGTCAAGCCCTAGTCACATGGTACATCCTCTCCTATCAAAACTATGGTCCCAATCCATGCATAATCGCACCAAAGATGCCATAACTATGCAGAGGGCTCCTATTAAGGGATAATTATATACCCATACAGGGGAATACATAGAGCTACCATAGCTCAGTCCAATATAACTCACTCTTAGGCTCGTATCGGGCTAAGGTACAAAACCATCACACAAGAATATGAACTATCCAGCAACTTCGTGTCCAGATAGGTACCATATCATCACAAAGGGCTACTAACTACCCATCAAAGTCATATCTGGCTAGGTACAATATCATCATACAGGGTCTAATCATACGTAATCCCTCAAGTAGAAGACTGAACAATCAGCCTATGTAGATGGGTTCTAAATCCACAAACCTAAACTAGGGGATAGCTACTAAGCTCTAATCACTAGTGTAATCCCTTTACTAATCTCATTATTTTCCAAAGTCAGTGTATACGCAATACCAACAAAGGTATACTCCTCCCCCAAATCATACTATGTTCTAGAGTCGGCTCAATTACACGAGTAGGGAAACATAGCCCCAAGGTAAGTAAATAACTATATGGCTTCTAAGTAAGCCATAGGTCGTAAGAATAAACCAAATGGGACTCCAACTAGTAGTGCCAGCCTCGACTGGGACTTTACCATACATATACCATACTAATACCCAGTCTGAAAAAAGTAGATTGTAGCGTACCTGTATTTTAGCGATATCCTCAAGAAGCATGCCAAAATATCAAAAGAAACATGTATGAAGCTCGAATTTGCATGAGGCTAGAAAAAACATAACCCACATGTCAAGACGAATAAAAAAAAACCCATATTTTTATATAAATAGTGGGGTCAAAATTCAAACTAAAAATGGGTCTGTAAACCTTAATAGCTCGGTAAAAGGAAATATGTATTCCAATATTTAGAGCACAGTTCATACATCACATAGTACAAAATAGGTCTCAAACCAACAGTAAAAAATGAAGAAATAATCCCGAGAAGTTTATATATTATAGAAAAATTTGCAATAAAAGAGAAAACAAGAAATTACCTAGTAGAGATGATTGTAGAATCATCACAACACATTTCTATGAATTAACACCTCAAGATTCACTTTCAAAATAGCCTAAATGATCTATGAGAATCAAGAATTGAGGAGGGAAAATGGTTAGAAAAATCATGAAGAAGGTGATATATATAGCTGCCACCGACTACCGATAAATCGTCCAAAAGGACTAATTTATCGGTCAAATGATCGATTTATTTGCCACCGATTTAGCAGCCATTTGGACAATTTATTGGTCACCACGTTTTTTTTTTTTGAAAGAAATATGTAATGGAAATAGGTTCTAGAATCAACACTCCATTAATGAAATCTATATTTATTTAATATTTCAAACTCAATGAAATCGACAAAAAGCGATTCGAGATCGTATGAGATGAGTAAGGCTCAAAGAAGCTATAATTATAAAGTAATTAATCTATAAAAATATTAGAGAACCAACCTACCAATCTCATAAAGTCATAAATGACTTGAAGAAGTTACCAGAATACTCTAAACACTGAGAAATTACGGGAAACATAGAAATGGACCCGAGGTCTATTAGAATTTAACACTAATAGAATAAGAATAAATATGGGTTAAGTGATAGATGTTGTGATGAATGGGGGGGAGAGTGGAGTAGGGTACGCAGGGTTGTGGATGTAGATGGGATAATGGGCAAGGTAGATTTTGATTTACTTTTGAAAAAAGAAACAAAAAAATAACTTTTTTGTAAAATAAATATTTTTGGAGGGGGTGGGTAAAAAAGTTTAAGTTTTTCTTTTGGTTGGGGGGTTGGGTAGGGTGGAGTAGGGGGTTGTCAAGGGGTGGGGATGCAACTTATTTTTGAAAGTGGTACGGACATTGAAACTTGTTTTTCGTACTTTGATTAAGGAACTCATTTTTCTTGTTTTGAAGGAACTTGTTTTCCTAGGGAAAGTATTTTTCAAACTTTTTAGCCAAAAAAACATGAAAAGATAGAAAGAAAAATTCCAATTTTTTTCCTTCATACAAAAGACACCCAAAGACAAGTCTGTGGTTTGAATTCACGATTTTAGAATGTATATATAATATTTTATGATTAATATTGTTATTTTGTGTTTTATGTATACTATTTTATGGATAATTTTTTTGTTATGATATTAAAATATATATACTTTTTAATAAAAATTAAAAAAATGTATTAAAGTTTATATTAGATATTTTAAATAAATTGTCCTCATAAAATAATCCTAACAGTAAAAGTGTATTAATACATATCCTTTTTATAATTTGACTATCGAAGCCTTTTTAAAAGTGCTTTTCAAAGTAAACAGTTTTTCACGACAAAGGAAACAAAGGCTCTTAATATTCTTCCTTTGAATAGTCTATTGTAAATACTACATTTATGGGTCGTTTGGTAGTATATATAAGGTAAAATATGATGTATTAAAAATAATTTCATCGATAATGTTTGTACTCCAACAACAAAAAAACCAGTATATTCCCATAAAGTATGATTTGGGGATAGAGTGTAGGCAGTCCATACCATTACCTCAGGAAGAGGGAAGAGATGGAGAGGTTGTTTCTGATAGACCCTTGGCTTAAGGTACATACAGACTAGAAAAGGACAAAATAAGACAAAAGTAATGAACAAATGGATATTAAATATCAAACAATAATTGAAGCCATACTACTACCACTACAACTAATCAACCTGAATCAATAAAAACAATAAAACAAAACAAACCTACCAACTAACTATACATACCACAACCTACTACCCTCAATCCCAATATGCATCCTCTATGTGTTCCTATCTAAGGCCATATCCTCGGCAAAATATAATTGCTTCATGTTATGTCTAATTACCTCTCTCTATTATTTCTTTCGTCTACCTCTACCACATCTAAAACCATGTAAATCAAACCTCTCACTCCTATGCACTAGTTCAACCGGAGCCCTCTTGTCTACTTGCCGTAACTATCTCAACTCACTTCTCAAATCTTTTCCTCCATAAAAATCACTCACATCATGTCTCTAATGTCATCATTATCTCATCTCCGCCACTTTTAGCCTTTGGATGTGAGAATTCCTTGCCAGTCAACATCCCGTCCCATACAACATAGCAAGCCTAACTAATATTTTGTAAAATATACCTTTAAGCTTAAGAGGCATCTTTCTATTACAAAATACACGGGAGGTGAGCCTCCATTTTATCCATGCTGCACCAATATGGTAGGTGATATCCTTGTAAATTTCTCCATTACCTTAGATCATAGACCCAAGATACTTGAAACTATTTCTCTTTAGGATGGTCTGGATATCAATCTTCGCTATCACATCATCCTATGCACCACCTCACTAAACTTACACTTAAAATATTTCGTCTTGATTTTACTTAGCCTAAACTCTTTAGACTCAAGGGTTTGTCTCCAAACCTTCAACTTTGCATTAATTCCTCTTTGGGTGTCATCTATCAAAATGAAGTCATGTGCAAATAACATACACCACGTAACCTCTCTTTGAATACCCTATATCAAATGATCTTTCACCAAGAAAAATAGAAATGGGTTGAGGCTCGATTCCTAATGCAAGTATACTAACACAAGAAACTACTCTGGGTCTCCTCCCGCAGTTCTAACATGATGGCTCCATCATACATATACTAAATCGACCTATTGTAAGTAATAGAAAAACCTACAGATTCTAAGCACCTCCCTCGAAACTTTTTTCGTAAGACTTTTCAAGGTCTATGAAAACCATGTGAAGGTCTTTCCTTTCCTGATATCGCTCCACTAGTCTCCTCACAAGATGAATATCTTTAGTAGTCGAGCTCCCTGACATGAATGTTAACTTATTATCAAAAACAGTAATGATCCTTTCAAACCTCTACTCCACCACTCTTTCTTAAACCTTTATTGTGTTACTTAATAACTTGATACCCCTATAGTTATTGCAATTTTGAATGTCATCCTTATTCTTGTAATAGGAAATCATCGTACTACATCCCAAGCTTGGGGTATATTTTCTAGTCTAAAAATGACATTAAACAACTTGGCTAACCACACCATACCTTCCCCACCTGAGCTTTTCATAAAATCTGGAAGAATCTCATCAAGTCCTATCACTCTACCCATACACATCCTAAAAATAGGCCTTATCACTTCCTCAACCTTTATATGTCTATAATACCCATAATAATTCCATCCTCAGAGTGCTTTAAGTCACCTATCACCATGCCTTCATCTCAGCTTCGTTCAATACTTTATGAAAATAAGACTATCAACTACTCTTAATGAGAACCATTGAAGCACTTTACTTGGTCAAGTCACGAGCCTTTATTTCCCTCTCTCTGTTACACCTGTATAAATTTTTATCCCCATCTTTATCTTCTAATTTTGTATACAATCTTTCAAATGTTGTCATTTTAGCTACTGTAACTGCTACCTTTTCCTCCTTCTTCGCCATCTTATACTCTTAATTATTTGCCTACTTTTCCTCTTTAGTTGTACCCTTTGACAACTTAGAGTAAGCCTTCTTCTTAACCTCCACCTTCACTTGTGTTTCTCTATTCCACCACCAGTACCTTCGATACCTCCTAAAATGACCTCTCGAGACACCCAAAACCTCTCTAGTTATTTTCCATATGCAATTGGCTATCTTATCTCACATAGTGTCCGTATCTATCCTAATACCCCAAGCCCCTGTATCCATCAGCTTTTCCCTATCTCCAGGACATTAAATCCATAGTCAAGCTACCCTATTTAATCTTTGGTCGATCATCCACCATCTTCTTCCTCTTATTCTCCTTGATCTCTAAATCCATCATCAAAATTTTATACTATGTTGACATATTCCCACTCGAGATAAACTTAGAATCTCTACAAATCCCTTATCCCCTTTATTATGAAGAAAAATTCTATCTAAGTCTTATCTATGGAAATACGAAATGTAATCAAGTGATCCTCCTTCATGCAAAAGTTAGAATTTTCTACCATCAACCCAAAGGCTCTAGAAAAATCTAAAAGTGACGCTCCTCCTTCATTCCTCTCACCCAGAACAAAGCCTCTGTACACATTGATATAACATATAGGAGAATATCCAATATGCTCACTGAAATCCACTCCTATGAAAACTTCTTGTAGTTTGGCACACCACTCACCACCTCATGAAAAGCTTTTCAAAATTTCTTCTTTTTATTTAAATGTAGGGAGTATTAGTCATGTGTACATTAGTTAAGGTGAGATTTTTCTTATGTAGTGTTTGGTTTGATTTATTAAAAATAATACGCATTGTAAAATTTATTTAAAAATATTTATTTATAAAAATTCCCTCCAAAAATATAGTGGAAAGGATGTGGAAAGATTTTGAAAGGCAACTGTGTCTTTAATCATGCTAATGCATGTATTAGAACTGATTGCATTAAAGATTTTGAAAGACAATTGTGTCTTTAATCATGCTAATGCACACATTAGAACTGATTGCATTACTAATATCATTGAATTTAATGTTTAGTTATACGTTCCTTAATACAAATATAGTGTACAAGTAATGTTTGCATTAGTCATACATAGGTATCAAAAGTGAATCATGCAAATGCATGCATTATTTTTTCGAATACACTCTACCAAACGACCCTTTGGTCTTTTCTTCAAGCTTAGCTTATGTTGAATAACATCGATATTCACTTGAATAGTGATATTTTTATGATCCAAAATTAATACATGATGAAGCCTACTACAACCCCTTGGTAGGAAAGTCAAATCCAAAAGATAAAACACATAAAAATCAATATATATTAAAAAAGCTAG
This sequence comes from Withania somnifera, assembly GCA_039654485.1. Taxonomy (NCBI): domain Eukaryota; kingdom Viridiplantae; phylum Streptophyta; class Magnoliopsida; order Solanales; family Solanaceae; genus Withania; species Withania somnifera. Next base: position 3,257 of record JBDJHY010653685.1, on the reverse strand, counting down.
ATGTAAAAGAGGTGATGTGGCACCTCTATCCTCTATATGACCAATATTTCTATTTATTTTTTATTTCTTTTTTGTGATATTTATCTTTATCTTATATTATTTATTTTTAAATTATATTCAAATAATTAAAAATATTTAAATAGATTAACTAGTTAATTATGTCACTTTAAAGCATCTGTTGAAACTTGAAACTAAAACAAGTTCACGTAGATATAAGTTGAAAAGAGAAACAACCCTTCATTCTCCAAAACTGTTTACATATAGCCTAAGAAAATAAAAATATTATCTCTAACCAAGAACAATATGGGCTCCTTAAGTTTTTATCCTCTTCCTTTACTGCTACTGATGATGATACTTTTGAAATGTAATTCTTTCGAAGAAGAGAAAGAGTATTCATGTTCCTTCTAAAAATATTGGTGTAAGGAGAAAGATCATGTAACAATGTTTTTATCCAAGATAAAAACATTTATTTTTTTAAAATACATTGTCTTATAATTCCTCCTACAAGGAGACACATACTGAGAACAAAATTTTCTTTTTCGGTTGAGAAATTTATAGGAAAAATGATGAGTGTTTCAAAGGACAAGAAGAATTATTTGGAGAAAGAATCAATCTAATTATGGAACTCATATCAAATTAGGAACCGAATAAGGAAAAATTTGTTTTGTGATTTGGGAGGATCCAAAATAAAGAATCAATTTGATTTGGGAGGAAACAACATTAGTGCTTAAAATTAGTATTGTAATACTAAAATTAGTTCCAACATTCCCAAAGTCATACGCAAAACCCCAATGTTTATCAATGGATAATTTTGAGTTTTGAGGTGAAAATGTGAAAAAAATGGAGAGAAATTTGGGTTTTGGGTTTTATTTAGTATGTCTATGGGTTTACATCACGATCACAATGAGGAACTCAGATTGACATTTGCAGTCATGTTCACCAGATCCACGATTAAGAAGAGGAATGGGGAAACATCACGTGATCGTGCGATTGGAGCACGTGATCGTGCGCCTGGAGGACGTGATGACATAGAGCATTTGGATTGCTTAATGCGGTCGCATGAGCCTCAATCGTGATTGTGATGATCATTTGTCCTATGCACATTAATGTTGGTGCATCAGAAAACCAACCAAAAATATTAATGCAAAAAGTGCTCGCAATGCGTTCAAAATTCAATGAACATATATGAAATATGCTAACCGAATGAAAATGATGTTCCAAACTCAATGGTGCACATGAAATTCTGATCCAAGATTATTTTGGAAAAAAATTAACTAAAGTCAACCCTCGGCTTAAGTTTCCAAAATTCCAACTAAGTACACAAAATGAGCCTGGCTAAACTAGGACAAAATAAAAAACCTCACCTAACCTAAACTCGACATTTTGAAGTTGATAGCCCATTGGATTTTCAATAAGAGGCTTCGATCATCAAAAATTGATAGAGGTAAAACCTTTAAACTCCAAATAACAAAAAACAAACAAAACCAGATAAAATCACAACGAAGTCTTTCGAACCCAAACTAAGAGTCCATCTAAACAAAAATCCATGTTTTGAAGCTAACTAAAATTGTCAAAATTTGATTCTAAGTTCGTTTTTAAGAAATATTAATTAAAGTCAATGATTTTTAAAGTCAAGGATCTAAAATAGGGGAATGAACATAATAACCAAATGAACGACCCGGGAACAGAACCACCGGTCCTTATAAGTCAAAAATCACTTGGGGTTGGTACAAAAAACTCTAAGATGCAAGGAAAGTGTGAAAACATAAAAATGATCAAAAAAGTCATTACAACATCCACTAAAAAAGGACTTTTTCCCCAAAATTCAGAAGAAAGAAGTAATTGGAGGTACAAATAGTTGCGGATATTATGCATGCAACTCACTCTTAATCTCTCAAGCAGCCTCCTCGACTAGACGATGCCTCCACTAAACCTTAACAATCAAAATCTATCTAAATCTACATGCATATCTCTAGCCAAAATAAGCACCAACTCCTCAACCATAAATAAACTCTCATCCACATGAATCACTTTATACTAAAGCATATGGGACATTAGGAACATATCACCTCAACATAGATACATGGAAAACTGAATGCATTTCAGTAAAACATTGGAAGAAAAGCTAGCTTATAAGAAACACTACCAATGTAATTGAGGATCTCAATAGGTCCAACATACCCAGGGTTAAGCTTTCCACTATTTCCAAAACTCATCATGCCTTTTGTGGGAGATCCCAAAAGAATACCCCATCATCTACAATGAACTTTATGCATGATTTCAATGGTCTGAATAAATTCTTTACCTACTCAGGGATACCCATAGTCTATCTGAATGATGTATATCATTATTTACCGACTCTGGACCATAGTAAGGTTGGGGAGGGGATTATACTAGGGATTAGAGCTTAGTAGCTATCCTCTAATTTAGGTTGGTGGTTTTATATCCAATCTATTTTATATCCATGAAGGCTAGAGACTAGTTTTAGTAATACTAATAGATAAGGATATAAAGCAATAAATTGGAATATTCTAATAATAATATAAGTAAATAACCTTTTAACTATTTTTACTCGGCATTGTATCGAGCACCCGATAATACTATTTTTACTTGTTTTAGTCTAGGATTTACATCCTATCATCGGGAATTATCGTTTGACTAATTAATATTGGGACTTGAGATCGAGTCCGTTCAGTAATAAGTACAACCTCTGGCACTTGAGTCAGTTGTTGTACGACAGTGAGTACAACTTTGTGAAACTTTCACACTTACTGGTTATAAAGACTTGATTATACATGTTCCATTGAGGATATTAGTGATACTATTATGTTGAGGCATGGAAAACCATGACTTTCCAAGTATGACTTGATGATATTATTGATATGAGGCACTAAATGCCAGATTGTGAGACCCTTGAGGCTCTGTGATTTAGGATGTGATATTATGATAATGTTAGAGATTATACATGGTGACATACCTCAATGGACCTTTCCTATGGGATTTGGTGACATGGGGGGGGGGTATAGGACGGAGTAGAGATATACTGGGAATACTTAGGGTAGCCTTTTATGGGTTCTTCGTATTGGATCTAAGGGTACCGGAGGAGAAATGCATGCAGGACTGGTTACTTCATGGTGTGTATTTACTTTTCTGTACTTGTTTTCTTCAATGTACCCCTGGTAGTATATGGATGCCTATAGGTGAGCCTGTTTTCTACGTACGCTGAGCTTCTTTCTAGGGGACTTGACAACATTTAT
>JBDJHY010653574.1:0-16087 GCA_039654485.1 Withania somnifera | reverse complement strand
TACCAGATTTGGTACCTGTGAGTCTTATGGTATGGGATATGAGATTATGATGATGTTAGAGATTGTACGTAGTGGGCACACTTCTATGGACCTTGTCTTCAGGATACGGTGAAGCAAAGAGGGGGCTACTGTACGGAGTAGGGATATATAGGGAGCACTTATGGTAGCCTTCCATGGATTCATCCTACTGGTCCTACAGCTACCGAAGTAGAAACATACACAGTACTGGTTACTTTATGATATGTATTCACTTTTTTGCACTTATTTTCTTTAGTGTACCCCTGGTAGTATGTGGATACCTACGGGTGAGCATATTTTCCATGTATGTTGCACTCCTTTTGGGGGCTTCGTAGTATTTATATATTTATTTCATTACTAGTTAATGTTCCATTGACATTATAGATCATTGGATAGTTCTAATTTCGTGGGTTATTGTGTGTTGTATCATCTTATCAGTCTTTCCTATCTTACTTGAGGTTACTAGTATACCGTCCATACTCTCTTCCTATCGTTTACTTGATTCCTGATTAATTATTATTATTGTTATGATATATTATTGCATGTATTTCGGGTACGCCTTTCTTGATTTCTTGAAGTCCTGTTATGTGATTACCTAGAGATGACATGTTCTACTTGTTACTTGTTTCCTATCTTAATAGCTAGCTTCCATGATTACTACTTTCATAAGTGGCCCTATATATTGTCTTTGTTATTTACTATACTTTTATTGTTATGTGACTAATGGGCACTCAAAGCCTACTGAGTATGGGTTGCTTCGGCAGCTTGTACTCATATTACACTTTCCATGTGCAGACCCGAGTATAGGTGCCCGAACATAATTCACAGACCGTTGTTCGTGCTGACTATCTTGTTTTTCAGCGAACCAGGGTAAAGTTTCCATCTAGCTTTTCCTGATTCTTTTCAGTATTGGATTTATGTCTATGTATTTTCGGAGATACATTTGTATTAGACATTTGATTCCATGTTTTGTACTTAGAGGTTTTTTTTGTATTATTACACTGATACCATGTTTTGGGAATTGTTTATTCTTCATAGTTCCTCTTCATTCATATATTTTTTATTATACTTGTGCTTTTCGCTTTTGATAAAGTAGTCATCTACTTTCGCTTCAAACTACATGTTTTGTTCTCCTACTGGTGGTATAGTAGGTTCCATCATGATCCGAAAAATCAGGTCATAACAAATTGGTATTAGAGACCTAGGTTCATCGGTGTCAGTGTACAGAACAAATATCTTGTAGAGTCCTGCAGATTAGTCAGGAAACGTCCATTGCTTATCTTTAGGAGGTTATAGTGATATGTAGGAAAATAATTCTTTCTTTTGAATCTTGTTTCGTGTGTACATCCTTGCTTGCTTCTTAAAACTTCCTTACTCAGCATCCTCACTCTTTCACAGATGCCTCATACATGTTCATCAGTAGCTAAGAAGATTTCTAGAGTACCAGCAAAGGTACTTACTCCTACTGTTATAATAGAGGTTCTATCAGTCCCTGCATTACCTAACACAACACCAACTACAGCACCTATTGCACTACCTAGAGGTCAATCATGAGGTTATAGAAGTGCCCCTACTATGACACCTAACAAGGAAGCATCACCTGTTCTAGCACCTATCATAGCACCTTCTCCATATATCTATAACATCTTGTGGAGGTTTCTCAGTTTCCATGGTAGTCCCCCTATCGATCGATACATTCGTTCCAGTACCATAACCGATAGTTGTAGTTCCTTTGGTGTCGCTAGTTCCGACTATTTCCAATAGATATTCCTACACCTGCTCAAGTCTTCCCGGTACCAGTTGTTGCTCCTATAATTAAGAAGCAGACATCTATGATAGATTCAAAGCAGAAGCTCCTGACTAGATTTATGAGGTTGGATCCATCTCAGTTCACTGGAGTCTCGGGGAGAAAATGCAAACGAGTTAATTGTGGAATGTGAGGAGAGTTTGAGGAACCTCTATGTTTTAAAGACCCACGGCATAACCTTCACCACCTATTAATTGTGTGGTGCAGCTAAGCAGTGGTTGAGGGATTTATTATATGCAGACCAGAAGGGTCACCCCAGCCAACTTGGATTGAGTTTTATGAGGTTGTTATGAGAAAGTTTGTATTGTGGGCCGAGTAAGAGAGCTTGATGGAAGAGTTCAAGAAGCTTGAGAAGGGATCAATGTCAGAAACGGAGTATGAGGCTTGATTCCACTAGTTGTCAGCTTATGGTGCGGAATTTATGCTTACTGAGGCAGAGAGAGTTTGCAGATTTGCTTACAGGATGATAGACAAGATTCATAAGGTTGTGGTAGATCATGCTAACTCCAGGTGGCCCTCTATTGTGAGTCACATCAGCATAACGAGAAGAGGTAGAGACATCAAGGTGGATATAGTGGGTTTACTCTGGGTCCCGTGGTCAGTTCTACTATGCATAAGGCAAGCCAGCAAGCCTGTGCAAGTATCGTTATAGGTTTCATCACCTCCTCTAACTCAGTTTTCCTAAGGATTTGGATCTTTTCAGCGTGGTATTTAGATAGGTTCTAGTAGAGTTTCTAATAGAGTTGGCCATCTAGGCCATGTTTTGAGTGAGGCACTATGGGCCACTATGCTAGAGCTTGTCTTCAGAGGGGTAGTATTCATTTTACTTCTCATCCTGTATATCCTTTGAGATCAGTGCCTCCACCAGCTAGAGGTGGGACACGGGGTGACTATCATAGTGGTGGCTAGTGTGGTAGGGGTGGTGGTTATGGTTATGGTCGTCATGGCGGTGATCGCTATTTGTATGTTATTCCTGCTATATTTGAGGCTGAGGCCTCGAATGTTGTTATTACAGGTTTGATTTATGTGCATTCTATACCTGTGTCAGCCTTATTTGACCCTGGATCTACTTTCTCTTATGTGTTTTCCTATTTTTCACCTAGTTTAGGCTTGCCCAGCGAGGTATTATATCTATGCATATTTCTACCCCTGTAGGGGATTCTTTTATAGTGGATCGGGTGATCCGGTCATGCATGATCTATGTAAGTAGACTAGACACTTGGGATGACTTGATGCTTTTAGACATGGTTGATTTTGATATCATATTTTGCATGGATTGGTTGTCCCCACACTATTTTGATTGTTATGCCAAGATCGTTACCTTAGTCATACCTGATTCATCTCCGATTGTGTAGCAGGGTTCTAGTAGCTGCGCAACGACATAGCTTATTTCTTAATTTAGGATAGGAGGCTAGTAAGGAGAGGGTGTTTTTCATATTTAGCTTATGTCCATGATATTCAGCCTGACATTCGTACTGCGAAGTCTGTCGCTATTGTTTCTGATTTTCTTAAGGTATTTCTTATCGACCTACCAGGCCTACCACAAGAGAGAGATATTTACTTTCTATTGATGTAGAGTCGGGAACTAAGCCCATTCCTACCTTACCATATGGCTCCTATAGAGTCAAGAAAGTTGAAGGTTCAGCTCCAAGATTTGATAGAAAAGTCATTTATTAATTCTAGTGTGTCACGTGGGGTGCACCAGTTCTGTTTGTGAAAAATAAATACGGTACTATGTGGATGTGCATTGATTATTGACCTTTGAACAAGGTCCAAGTAAAGAACAAATATCCTATGTGAAAGATTGATGATTTATTTAATCAGCTTTAGGGATCCACAGTGTTCTCTAAGATTGACTTGAGATCTAGTTACCATCAGTTCCAGATTCGAAAAGACAATATTCATAAGTTACAGATTTGGACAAAGGATATTCTTAAGACATAATTAAGGACTCTATATGGCCACTATGAAATTCTAGTTATGTCCTTTGGTCTGACTAATGCTCCAGTAGCTTTCATGGATTTGATGCATAGGGTGCTTAAGCTCTACTTAGACTTTTTTATGATTGTATTTATTGATGATATATTGGTGTATTCACAGAGTAAGTTCAATCATGATCAGCACTTGAGATTGATTCTCCTGACATTGACAGAGAACATGCTTTATGCCAAGTTCTCAAAGTGTGAATTTTGGTTGGAGTCTTTTGCATTTTTAGGATATGTAGTGTCCAAAGATGAAACAAAAGTTGATCCATCAAAGATTCAGTTAATGTGAGATTGGTCGAGGCCGACATTTGTTTCTGAAATTCAAAGTTTTGTTACGTTAGTTGGATACTATTGACATTTTTAGAGGGGTTCTCATCGATTGTGGATCCCTATACTAAGTTTACTAGGAAGGATGTTGCATTTTAGTGCTCTGATGATAGTGAGTTGATATTTTCAAAGCTCTAGGAATTATTGACTTCAGCGCCAGTATTGACCTTGCCAGTGGAGGGTTAGGGATTCTCTGTATATTGTGATGCTTTTGGAATTGGTTTAGGATATGTTCTGATGCAACAGGGTCAAGTGATTTCATATTCCACGAGCGTAACTATCCTACTCATGACTTAGAGCTGGTAGCGGTAGTGTTTGCGATTAAGATTTAGAGGCATTATTTGTATGGAGTCTAGTGTTGGATCTTTACTTACCATCATAGTCTTTAGTACATTATGAACCAGAAAGAGTTGAATTCCAGGCAGCGGAGGTGGATTAAGTTACTAAAGGACTATGATATTTCTATTATCTACCATCCTAGAAAGTCAAATATTGTGGCAGATGCCTTGAGCCAGAAGGTAGTAAGTATGGGTAGCTTAGCAGGCTTGTCAGTTAAAGGGAGGCCATTTGGCGGTGGAGGTTGTCATTGGCTATTCAATTTCTTAGACTTTATCTATAAGACCCCAGGAGACTTTTAGCATATGTTGAGGATAGATCATCCTTTTCAGATCAGATTCAGCAACTTTAGTTGAAGGATGAACACTTGGTATTTTTATGTGATCAAGTGTTAGTTAGAGAGGCTACAGGGCTTTTATTGATTCATATGAGGCATTTCGGTATGATGGTCGCATTTGTGTACCGCAGGTTGGTGATTTGGTGTAGTTGATCTTGCGTGAGGCTCATAGCTTTAGGTATTCTATTCATCCTGGTACAGCTAAGATGTACCACAATCTGTCGTGGTTGTATTGGTGGAGTGGGATTAAGAGGGACATTTTCGAGTATGTGTTTGAAGTGTCAATAGGTTTAGTATGACCATCAGTGACCAGGTGGATTGATACAGAGACTCCCTATTCTGACTTAGAAGTAGGAACGAGTGGCTATGGAAATTTTTTTAGTTTGCCTGGACTAGCAAGGGCATGATACTATTTGGATAATTATTGAAATACTAACTAAATCTACGCACTTTATTTCTACTCACTGACAGGCTAACTAAATCAACGGACTTCGTTTCTACTCATTCCTTCTATAATACTGAGCGTATGGCTCAAATCTACATTCGTGAGGTAGTGCGATTGCATGGTGTTGATGTATCCATCATTTTTGACACTTTGTAATTTTAGAGATTCATTTAACGGGACTTAGGTACTGAGGTTCAGTTGAGTACTGCATTTCACCCACAGACCGACAGTCAGTCTGAGTGTATTATTCAAGTGTTGGAGGATATTTTGAGGGCTTGTGTGATAGACTTTGGTGGTTCTTGGGATCAGCACCTACCACTGGTAGAGTTTACTTATAATAATAAATATCACTCCAATATTGAGATGGTGCTATTTGAGGCATTGTACAGTTTGTTGTTTAGGTTGCCCAATGGGTGGTTTGATGGTTTTAAAACTAGAGTCTAGAGTTCAGATTTATTGTGCGATTCTTTTGATCAGGTTCAGTTGATTCAGGATAGATTGTGAGAAGCGCAGAGAGGTAGAAGTGCTACGATGACCGTAGGCTTCGTGCCTTAGAGTTTAGGGTTGGTGATACAGTCTTCTTGAGGGATTCCCCTATACGTGGTGTGATGAGGTTTGGAGGCGGGGCAAGCTTAGTCCCTTATATTAGACTATTCGAGATTTTGAAAAGAGTTGGTGATGTTGCCTAATTGTTTGCCTTACCTCCTATGCTTTCAGTCGTTCATTCGATATTTCATGTTTTGATATTATGGTGATATATTTTAGATGAGTCTCATGTCATTCAAGAGGATTCAGTGCAGCTGGATGAGAATTTTTCTTTTGTTAAGCAGCCTATGAAAATTTTGGCTAAGGTTGTTAGAAAGCTGAGGTCTAGGGAGATTATAGTGGTTAGGGTGCAGTGGATGAGCCGTCCGGTTGAGGAGGCTACATAGGAGATCGAGAGTGGGATGCAGAAGAGGTATCCACAGCTATTTGAGGCTGACGTACTTTATCTCCTTACACATTTCCTACTTTTACTTGACTTTTGGGGATGAAAGTTCTTTTAGTAGTGGATGTTGTAATGACCCTCATGGTCATTTATGAGAAATACATGGAGTTTTGCATTCTAGAGTGTTTCAGTAGCTTCCCCAAGCCAATTATGACTTGCTGGGACCGGTAGTTTGGTTCCTTGGTGGCTCGGTTGAGAAGTATCTCAAATTGCATGTTTAGAGCCTAAAACTAAGTACTCGTTGACTATAGTCAACTTTCCTTCAAGATGAGCTCGAATTTAATTTTTGATAGTTCGTTACCTTTGGAATGCCAAATAAATTAAAGATTGACCCTGAGTTCGTGTTTTGGAGTTTCATTTGTAATTTTTGCTCATTTGTGGATTTCAGTTAAGCTTAGGGTCTAATTTGGAGCTTGAGTGGTATTTTGGTGTTCGAAATGTCAGAACGGAATTTTGACGCTTCCACTAGTCTGGAATGGTGATTTTTGACTAGTTGTATTTTTATGTGTTGTTTGGTTTTATAATTTTTAGGCCTAATGGTTTACAAGGTCAACATTATTTCGAAACAACCCAGATTCGAATTTCGACTACACTATTGAGTCTGAAATGTCGTCTTAGGTGTGCGTCCATAGTTGGTTTGCCTAAATTACTCTAAACGTATTTTGAGTGGTGATTTAGAGTATTTCTTCTCTTTGTTTCTGCTGTCAAAAATTGTAACTGATGCAGGTAAGATCCTTTTTCATGATCGTGATCAATTCCCACGCAATCGCGATGCCTCATATTTTCCTTTCATGAGATCGCATTGTTCCAGTACATGATTACGATGTGTCACAGTTTTTTGCCTAAATGCGATCGTGTTTATCCCTTTACATGATCGTAATGATGTTGTATCTCTGTATTTATCGTGATTACAATGATCCCTTCCACAATCGAGATGACAAAAATAGTTACTCTACGCGATCGCGACCCTACTTCACTTGATCGCTATAACCAAATCACTAGTAGTATAAATAATCCACGCACGACTTTTTTGTTCATAATACTGAAAACTATTTACGTTTTGACTCCAATTATATGTGAAAACCCACTCCAAACATCAACCCAAGATTGATAAAAATCCCAAATGTCACCCCTTCGATTTCCACGCTATTTGGTAAGTTTTCTCTTTATTTTACTTCTTGGAATTCCATATTTCCTCCACTAATGGTTCCTAGTAGTGAAGATGATGAACTCATGACATAACTCCCATATTATTAAATAATTCTTCGTCCCTTGAGTCTATTTTTCTACGTAGAATAACTAATTCATTGAATTCCAATGTTTAATCTGATAAAGATCACATAAATAATATTGTTAGACTCATATTAACATACAGAACACACTGATGCAAGTTTCAAAGTGTTTGGAGATTGTTTGACGTCAGTTGGAGTAATATTTGTGAAATTGCAGCGCTACATAGCATCTCTGGGCTTATAGCTTTAATAATTATACTAAATAGCATTCGTGGGTTGTTATCTAGGCAGATATAGTGATCCTATGCCATTATTGCATCCGTTCCATGCTGATTTTTAGATGTTGGTATCTGATTGACATGGTGTCTATGACTTAGTAATTAACTAGAAATACATGTGCAGGGAATAGGGTGTTGATATTACATAATCATATGTTGGTATGCATACTTTTTTATATGTTGTGCATTCATTACACAAGAGGATGGGACTTTGGCTCCGATGAGAGTGCATTGGGGATGGGTTAGTATCACCACATGATTAGTGAGCCCTAGTCGCTAGAGACTGATTTTGGTAACAATGGGGAATGATGACTTAAGATGATAAATTGGAATACTTAATAATGATATAAGCAAATGACATTTTAACTATTTTAGACTCAGTATGGTATCGAGCACCCGATAATACTATTTTTTACTTAGTTTATCCCAGGTTTTAACCCTAGAACCGATAATTATCATTTAAATAATAAACACTGGACTTGAGACCGACTCTATTCGGCAGTGAGTACAGCCACTAGGAATTGAGTCCACCATCGTATAGCAGAGAGTACAGCTTTTTTCTACACTTATGGCACTACTGGTTATGGAAACTTTATGATACCTGATCTATTGAGGTTATTTATGATACTATGATATACAGACGTTGTACACCCTAACTTACTGATGACGATTTGATGAGACCACTGATATTTGGAACTATGTGCCAGACTATTGAGACCCTTGAGGTTTTGAAAATTGGGATGTGAGGTTATGATGATGTTATAGATCGTACATGGTGACATACCTCCATGGACCTTACCTTTGGGCTACTGCTGACTCGAAGGGGTATAGGACGGAGGAGTGATATACCCGAAACATTTAGGTTAGCCTTCCGTGGGTTCTTCCTATTAGGCCTACGGGTATTGAGGAGGAGCGTATGCAAGACTAGTTTCTATATATGATTTTATTTACTTTTCTGCACTTGTCTTCTTCAGTGTATCCCTGGTAGTATGGTGACGCCTATGGACGAGCGTGTTTCTGTGTGCGTTGCACTTCTGTTTAGGGACTTGTCAGCATTTATTTACATTACTTTATTATAATTATTACTTTTAAATTATTATTATTGGTTAATTGATACTTCATGTTATGTGGGATTTTGGTGTCTTAGACTATTACTCATTCCTTCATATTTAAGAGCAAATAAATAAAAGAAAATATAAAAGTTAAATAAGGTGGAGGGTATTTTTATAAATGCACAATTTATTATTAGAAATTATACAAAACACATTATTTTGAATACAACAAACATTCAATAAGAAATAATCACAGTATAACTAATCCCAGCCTAAGTTATCCCAACATAACCTATCTCATCATAACTTGCTTCAAAACCAAACGACCCCTTAGAATTGCTCCATAGTAATTTCATTAGTATGATGAGTATTCTTTTAGTCTTATAGATTTATTGCTAGTATTGAACTTCTGATAGTAGTTGGTGGTGACTTTTAACATTATTGAATTGTGGATGATTAGTTGATGAGGATATTCGATTATTTAAATCGTATTTCATTGGTTGGTTAAGACATAAAAAAAATTATAAGCCCATAAAATAAGAGAAACTTTGCCCGATTTTTAGTTGAACCGACGAGGCTTACTTTGAAATTTCACCCCTTAGTGTCGATTACTATTCTAATTTAGGACGTGATATGAACTTTACTCATGATTTGATAAATGTATATTCATTAGGTATCCCAAAGAGGTTATGGGATATGTTTTCTATCACCCCTTTAACCATAAAGTGTTTAAAACGAACAACCTTTTCATGAAGAAAGGAGAGTTTTTTTCGAAAAGAAAATAATGGTGCAGAAATAGAACTTTATGAAGTTCAACAAACTAATGAATCAACACATTATCAAGAACATAAGATACAAGTTGAAAAATCTTTATTGGATGTCTTCAAGTTGACATGGAAGTTGTAATCTTCATTAGTTCGAAAACATAATTAAGTTCATGAAGAGGTTAATGAACTAGTTCTAGACCAAATCGAAAGACTAAATTCAAATATAAAGGTGAGGAACTTATACACGAACCTCTTAAAAGTTGTAGACAATACATGCACCAACTGAATTGTACCTAATTGTGTAAGATAATGTATAATATAAGATTAATTATAATAATGATAACCCAAAGACTTAAGAAGAGGTGATACAAAGTTTAATTTATAAAATTTGTCTAGTTATAATATTCATTTATAAACTAAAGCAAATATCTCAAAAGTTGGAATGCTCACTTTAACAAGACAATTGAAAAGTATAATTTGTTAGAAGTACAGATAAACTTTGTAGGTCTAGAAAATTAGTGGGAGAATATTTATTTTATAAGAGCTATTTATTGACGCTATGTAGATCTTATATATTGATATACCAACATTATCAAAATTTGACTTTTAAAATATTTTTTCATGAATTTTTTTTTTAAAAAAAGGCGTATTTATTGAGAATAAAAGGTCTATACAGATAGATGATCTATCATGATAGATACAAGAAACTGCTTAAGTTTTTCTAGAGGAAATATTCACCAAGTTATTGGTTCAAACGAATTTGACCAAACACAATGAAATTGTTTATAAAGTACATTGCCCATTGGCTCTAGTGCAAGTGGAAAATTGTTAAAGATATAGTGGATATGCTCAAGATTCAATCCCAACTTGAATATATTTTATAAATATTATATAATATAATACAATGACATTTAATATTCTTTTTTTTTTTAGTCATTGTCAAATTATTTGGTTAACATGATAAGGTCCTTAATTAAATTTTGGGTCTTGACATCATGATGCAATCATATAATGAGATAGTTATGTCACTTATAATTTAATCTAAAATCGTTCTAAATCTAAAGTTTATTTTAAATTAAGAAGAGAAAAGTTGAACTCATCATAATGTACATTGAAAATCAATTAATTCTTTAGATATAGTTTATGCTTAAAATATTAATTCTCAATTAACCAAAAAAAAATTAAAATAATTTGACCTTATTCATATTATTGCCTTAATTTGTAACTTTATCAATAATTTTAATTTTCAGTATATGAAATATGTTAGATACTTTCAAAAGAAATGGACAAAATTGTTCACAAAAATATTTTATTTAATTCATAAGAAATAATTTAAAAATACATGAGAACCATACTTGAACTTTCACTTTCACTTTATTTGGTAAATGTATGATCTTTCGTTTTTGTAATCCCCTCCCTAATTTCTCTTTTTCTACTCTCTATTTTTTTAATAAAAGGAAAAATAATTTAACAATTGAAATTATATAAAAAAGAATTCAATAATAGTATCTCATAGTTTAACACGTGCATTAAGTCCAAAGGTCCATACGGCGAAAAAGGAGATAAAATGGCTTCATCTTTATCAACCAAATATTACAATTTTAAAAACTTAAACAATTAATTAAATTAAAATTATTATAATAACCTTATAAGGACTACCAAAAATTCTTATTCTCTTATATATAATAGTAATTAAGAAAGGCTCACGGCTGAATCGGAATTTGATTTCCATTATAGAAAGTCCAAAAAGACCGTGCATACAAAGTTCCAAAAGGACTTGAAATTGATTGCAAATTTTCCATAAATGGAAGGAACTTTTACATGAATTTTCAATTTGAAATCCTAATGAACGTCTGGCAAAAGAACCCATTTAGAATGGGATTCTTCTTTTAAATGAAAAAAATACATAAAATTTTAAGACACAATTGAATTTTACCTCAAGTAAATTGTTATTTTAATCAAATAAAATAAAGTTTTATAGGTGATTTTATATATAGGGAGATACAAAAATATTTGAGGGTCAATTTTTTATAAAAAAGTTTTCTTCTTGAGAAGAATTGTTATGAGAAAAATATTCTAGTTGAAACTGTGTGAGTAATACTTTTGAGAAAATTTCAAAATATAGTAATTTAATTTATTTGCGGGTTTCATTGATTAAGAATTTGATAGCAAAGGTCCTTCTAGGTGTAGATATGCATAGAGTCTTCATACTACCGAAAATAATCATAATAATAATTATTGTTACTAAATTTTTCTTGAAACCTAATTTTTGAATATTAATAAATTTTAAATATAAGTAAAACCATTTAGGATTGATTTTGTTTTCTGTTACACGTTATGAACACCCTGACACCCTGAGTATATATACAGGCAACTGTGGCATGTCTCATTGGCCAAAGTCACTATTTATCTTTTTTTCCAAGAATTTTGAAATTTTTTTTTTCTTAATTTTCAATCCTAACAACTTGTAAAAAGTTATATCTCGCTAAAAGAAAATGAAAAACTTGTGGCAGTTTTATTATGACGGTTTAATAGAACCGCCGATAGATGAATTATAATATTTGTCCTCCGTATTAAAAATTCCAATGGTGACAGTTTAATCTTTAAATTACGGCAGTTAGAACTGTCACTCATGTTTTCTATTTTTTTTAAAAAGAAAATCTTAGTAAAATCTGATTTATATTTATGGAGAGGATGTGGAAAAGTGGAGTCTTCTAAATATCTTTCATATTTAACCTTAAAAGTCTCCATAAAATTATTTTTTACCTAATAATTTATAATCCTTTTCGAAAATATTACTTTTTTCTTTTTAAAATATTTGGCATGTTTCGTTTTTTTAAAATTAATTTCATCAATTTTGTAGAACTAAATTAGATTACATTATTTAATATTTAAAATTAAAACTAAGTATTAATAATACATATATAAAAAGTATTATAAGTTTTAACTTTTTTTTTTCAAAGAGATCTCTTTCCTCATTAACATTTATTACATTTCTTGAAATCCATCTACTATATACTCCGTTCATCCCATATTAGTTGGCCCCGTTTTTTAAAATAAATATCGGAAATTACTTGTCCCCTTACAAAATTAAGATAAAATTAATTACAATATTTTTATTTTATTCCTACAATAATATTCTTTGAAAGTTTAAACTACTTGAAAATTTCAAAAATTTCTTTTTAGATAATTTCAATATATCTATGCATATTTTTAACTTATTAACTTAGAAATAGTAACGGGAATGATAAGTTAAGATTTATTGGCCTATAAAACCTTTTATAGTTATCACTGTAGGCACGTTATTACTTATAAACGCAATAACTATTAACTTAGAAATTTGTAGCGGTAATCATAAGTTAAGATTTATTGGCACATCAAAATTTATATTATTCTTTCTCTTTTAACTCCACATTATTTACTAATAATATCTATAAATTATCACATTGGAAATTTCTCTTCCTTCGTCTTATCTCTTTTTCATTATTAAATAAATTTCTTACCCAAATATTATTAAGATGATTACTGCAGGTTTTACTAGTCAGCTAAAACCGTGGTGGGATAATTATTTTATCCAAGATCATAAAGCATCAATTTTTAATGCGGTAAAACAAGAAGGTAATGAAGTCTTAACAATTTTAGATCACTTTACTGGTAATTACACTACCAATTATGATAATATTAGGACTCTTCTACAAAATCATAGGTGTCCTACACTTACATCATTTAGATGGTATAAGGATATTTTCCTCAGTAGAGTATTAAATTTGCCAGAATCTATTAATAATTTCTGGAAAGCTAGATTTATTGATGGCTTACCCAGTTCATTTGCTGAAAGAATCAAAAGAGTTTTAAGAAAAGACTCTGGTGATTCTCAAATCCAATGGGAATTATATTCCAGTAGAAATTTAATTGGTAAATGTATGGAAGAAGGTTTAGCTTTATGTAATGAAATTAAATTACAAAAGCAACTCCAAAAACAGAATTTGACAGAAAAAAGCCTAATTAGGAGAATTTTGTCAACAATTTACTTTTAAGGATAATAGTCCTACAAGAATATTTAAAAAGAGGAAAGCTAAGGAAAAACCTCATAAAATGGCTTATTATGAAAAATGTAAATTCTATTCTTATAAAAAATATGCAACCAAAACGAGGATTAAAAATGCAAGGAAGAGCTATGTCCCTAAAAGACAAAGAAATTGCCTACTTGTTACAAATGTAGCAAGAAAGGTCATTACGCTAATAGGTGTAAACAGAAAAAATTGATAAAATAAAAAATCTTAATATAAATGAAGATGTAAAAAATTTAATGAAAATTATTGTTTCATCTAGTGAATCTGATAATTCAGATAATTCTGAAATCTCTGATTATGATAATATTGCATCATCTTCCACTGATAGTGAACCCTGCACATGTAAAAAAGATAATTGTCAGATAATTGAACAAAATGAATTTGAAACATATGAGGAATTTTATAAATTACAAACTCAGTTTTCTAATTTTGATATAAATGTTATTACAATAGAAAATATTAATAATATCTTAGAAAATATTTCTGACAAGGAACAAAGAAATCAAAATTTTCAATTATTATTGAAAGATGAAAAAGAAAAGGAGTTTCCTAAGAAAATAAAAAATAGGATTGATAATCCTTATAATTTTTCTGAAATTTTAAATGAATTGCAAAAGAAAAGGATTTATAACAATCCTTTTACAATAAAAGAATTAAAAATAGAAATTAATAATTTAAAAGCGCTTTTCACATGGAGTCAGGCGAATGAGTTGCAGGCATTGCAAGCTACCATGGGGAAGAGTGATGCTTGGGGAACCATTTTCAAGCCATGTCATAGGATGTTCAACCTATGGGAAACTTGTGAGTTGCAAGATATGGATACTCTAGAACTTGAGGGGCCTAATAAAAGATTTCAGAACTTTAGGGGCTACTTTGAAGATGCCAAAACTTTGGGGTTTGAAGTGCCATTATTACAATATTGTAATAGATATAAATAATAGAGTTTGTAGTATTTTTCATTTAGACTTTGATGAAATTTTTTTAACTCCTTTGAGAGATTAGTTGTAGTATAGAATAGTTTTTTGGACGTAATCTAGCATAGTTATAGTGCGTAACTGAGGGTGGATTCCCTTAGTTGCAATTGTAACTTCTTTTTACATTCAATAAAAGTTTTATATTTTATGGACTTCAATTTGGTTTACGTAGATTGCATATTGGAAATTGTCATCAATTCACAGGTTAGACTGAAATATGAGAGTAACAAGTCCCTTGTTGTTGATAAACCAATGGGTTAAGTGTAAGTTTTTGCATATCTTTTATCTTTGTTTCTTTCTCCCCCTTTTGTCATGCACTTTATATATCAATCTGCATCGTTTGGTATCATAGCTTAGGCTTGTAATTCATTCTATCGAATTACAGTCCTTAATTCATAAATAAAAAAATTCAAAAAAAGAGGAAATTTCAAAATTTTGAAAATTTTCAGAAAATATTTCAAAATTCTATTGGAATTTGGTGTTTCAAGTGTTATAATCTTGTTTTCCTAGTGTTTTAAGCTACGTGTCTTCAATTTGGGGTTAATCTAGGTTGTTTTAGGTTGTTCACCATTGTTGACGTTGAATGTGAAGAACTAGGGTTCAAAAGGTTAAAAAGTATTGGGCATGTTTTGTATGTAGAAAGTAGTGGGGTTTGTTCCCCATAGCACAGGGGAACTTGGTCAAAAATTGGTGTGAAACAGAGTTCATTTGAGGGAGGTTGAGTTTTGAAAGTTACCAGTGTTCTTGAGTGTTCTTCATATCTTCATGTGAAGAAGATGAAGAACTAGTGTGTTTGATCCATCATCCTTAAGTAGAAGTGTTATTTTGGTGTTAAAAGTTTGAGAATCTTCTTTCCCAAGTCATTAGGACCCTAGATATCAAATTTCATCCAATTCCGGGTTGATCTGAAGGGGTTTGAAATTTTTGTATTCTTGGTGTGGTTCTTATCTTTATCATTGAAGATTTTAGACTTTTGGTGTTGTTTTATCCATTTTAAGTGTGTTTTGAGTTGAAAAAGGTTTTAGTGCACTTGAAATTACAATTTAGGGCAAGTACAAGGTCACAATTACAAAAGGGGGACCATAAGGAAAAATCCCATACATTTTTTTTGTCCCCCTAGCACACGCAAGTGTACGCAGTCATACAAGTAATATAATGGCTCTTTTCGAACCGAATGTCGAACCCACAGGGACTTGAAATATACTAATTAGTTCGGCTAAATAAGCTAAATGAGAACTTCCCCTTAGAGTACAAATTAAGAATTGAAGATAAGGTATTAACTATTGTATAATTAAAATGCTCACAAGCTAGAAATAAATGTGTTTGGATAGAAGTAGTATAATTCAGGAGTAAGAACGATTCTAGGGCTTTGGCATTACACACACACGTAAGGACTTTACTTAATTAAAGGACTTCGTTCCATCGATTGTTGAGTTAGAGGTTGATATTATGACTAAGGATTGGTTAT